>PVHP010004530.1:0-62417 GCA_004024765.1 Zapus hudsonius | reverse complement strand
TGTGCAATGAAATGGTACGTAGACACTCATTTGCTTAAAAACCTAAGTTCTCCACTCATCTCTACACTAAGTGGCTGGCTTTCTGCCATCTGCTGATCTCACATACCTTCATTCCTACGTGACTCCATGTCTTCTCACTTAATGCTGTTTTGCCCATCGTTGCTTCCCTTCTCTCTGTCGGCCTTTTCAACTCCCAGACCTTCCATTCAGCCCTTACCCACCTTTGACAGAAGATACTTAGGAATATAGATTATTTTCTGTTCTTACATATGTTTGGGATAACCGAAGCTCACGTTACCATTCAGCTCCTATTTGATTTGGAAATTTCACAGAACCACTCTGAGCATTCACTCCTTCAACAACTAATCATTGAACACCCATTTAAAAAATCCAGTTTCTGTTGTGTTTATCTCTTATAATAAAAAAATCATAAAACTGGGCGTGGTGGTACATGCCTGTAATCCAAGCACTGTGAAGACGGGGGAGGCAGAGGTAGGAGAATCACCATGAGTTCCAAGCCATCCTGAGACTTCTTAGTGAATTCCAGGTCAGCATGGGCTAGAGCAAGACCCTGCCTTGAACCCCATCCCCCAAAAAGTCATAAATGTCTACATTTAATTCTGTGTTCTAATACTTCCTGTGAAGGAAGGGTTTATAGTGCTTGAAAACCCATTACAGGAAATTTCTAGTTAACTCAGCTGCCTTAACAGATTCCATGCATCAAGTTGTCAACACAGAAGAGATGGCTCAGAGCTTAAGGTGCTTGGCTGCAAAGCCTAATAACCTCAGTTCGATTTCCCAGTATCCACGTAAGCCAGGTGCCCAAAGTGGCACATGCATCTGGAGTTTGTTTGCAGTAACTAGAGATCCTGGCATGCCATTCTCTCTCTCTCTCTCTCTCTCTCTCTCTCTCTCTCTCTGCAAATAAATAAAATATTTTTATAAACGAAAGAATTGTTTTTCTCCAGGCTCTAGAGGGTACAGTCCAAGATGAGTCTGCCAGCAGAGACAGGCTCTCCTGAGCACTGGGATTCCATATCCTTATCCACTGACCTTCCAAAGGAAGTCTCTGTGATCAGCATGCATAACAATCTCTAAAGAAAAGGAACAGTTCTGAAGAATTCAGAGGGCACATATCTGCCTCTAAAAGCACCCACTCCACAAAGAGGTTATAGAACATGTCACACAGCACAGTGGCCTCAGAGGCTTCAAGACCAGAAAACTTTTCCAGACCTTTCACTGAACCAGAGGACTGGCTCTAGGTGCCCCCCATTGCAGGTCGATGGGCCTCATGTGAACTGGATCCTGAGATTTTCTTGGCACAGACCTGGCCAGGTCTGTC
The DNA here is from genome assembly GCA_004024765.1 of Zapus hudsonius. Lineage (NCBI taxonomy): Eukaryota > Metazoa > Chordata > Mammalia > Rodentia > Dipodidae > Zapus > Zapus hudsonius. The sequence continues at coordinate 61,075 of PVHP010004530.1, read as the reverse complement.
GCATCTCCTTCACTTCCCTTTGGCCAGTCATGTTCATAGTACTCATGGATGGAATATCTCTATTTCCTCACACTAAACACTACATTTCTTAGAACCAGTGAGCTCTCCCACTGCTATGTGTATTTCTGAGCAGTTTTCAGCCACACCATGGTTTCTCACTGGTCGATTTTTGTTAGATAATATCACCCTCTTTGCTCTAAGTACCTCATTTTAACTTGGCCCAACTAGTCCATAGGACAGCTCAAAAATGTGTGATGAGAAAGTAGGATTATTAACCTCAAAACCAATTCTAAATATGAAAAGTCAAGAGGATAAAACTACATTTATTCAACAGTGATTTGATGCTGTGATAACGTGGTTCAAATAAGACAGCTCAGTAACCTTATTTTGAAACCCATCAAAATTTATGAAAGAGATAACTGTGTATATAACATGTTTGGTGCTTTTACGGCCTGAGCAGAACTAAGACCTTAGTGGTAGATCTCTATTCTTGAATTTGACATTTACACTTGACAGTATACTGCTTGCATTGCAGTGGCCATGCAAGTGCAAGAGAGATGCAAGAAATTATGTTAAAAAATAAAATAAAAATGGGACTGGACAGATCACTCAGTGGTTAGGATTCTTGCCTGTAAAGCCAAACAACCCGGGTTCCATTCTCCAGTACACACAGAAAGCCAGATGCACGGAGTGGCACATGCATCTGGAGTTTTTTTGTAGCCGCTGGAGGCCCTGGTGTGTCCATTCTGTCTGTCTCTTTTCTCTCTATCTCTCTCTGCTTACAAATAAATAAATAAATAATAAATAAATGGGAAAAATGTGTGTCATGTACAAAGGATAAAAGCAAACAAACTTGTTTTTTAACCTCTTGAGTGATTTCCATTTTTTTTTTTAAATTAAAGCAATTTTCTGTTCGCAGCCTCCCTCATGGTGACCATAGTTTAGCTATCTGTCACAGGTGTGAGCTCTGTGTTTCTCAGGGTGTCTTTTCTATGTGTTTACACTGCAGTCCCTCTGGAAGCTGAGAATCAGTGCACAGAAGTGAACTGTTGCAGGTCACATCCATGACACTCAAAGCCCTCACAGCCTCCTCCTTGGAAGTGGCTTCTTAATACCACATTGCACAATTATATACCCTTGTTTATCTCCCTAGACATGAACCCCACTTACATTTCCGTAAATGTTAATTGGAATCTTTCCCCCTTCTCTGAACTGTGAATTTGTATAATTAAATTTCTATGGACTTTTGCTCTGCCAGGGATACTTGAAATGGATTTATTTTTCAAAGTTATGCTAGTAAATGATTCCTGTAATCCAAGAATTCCCCCCAAGAAACCAAGCCATCCATCTTGAAATTTTTTCACTGGACTATAAAATTCAGTTCACCAAATGTACAAGATTTCAAGGGTTCTAGCAAAACATTTCATGCCAGTGTGTGGGGAGGCTTAGAACAGAATTGCACTGCCTCACCATGCTAGGGGCTGAAGACCAAAGTCAAGGTCCTGGCTAGCTGCTTCCTATGAGGGCTTGAGGAAGGAGCCATTCTAGGCCTTTCCTCAGGTAATGGATGACCACTTCCACTGGCCTATTCACAGATCTATGCCCATATTTCCCCTTTGATCAGAATGCCAGCCATAGTGAATTAGAGCCTCATCAAATGACATTGTTCTAACTTGATTATCTCTAAACACCGTATTTCCAAGTAAATAAAGCTGTATTCAGAGTTAGAGCTTCTGGATGTTTTCGAGAGTGGGGTTGGGAGGGGTGTCACACAATCCAACTAGCAGAGAGTAGATGCTTTTTCCCCTGACTAGTGGGCTGGTTGTTGGACCTCTGCGCTAATATTTATGAATCACAACACTGCAATTCTATTTCAGTGGAATAGGCATCCTTTACTTCATATATCTCCACACCAAAGCTTTGCAGAACAATGGTTTGATGTCTCCACTTTCATTTATCTGCTATAAGATAAATAGACACTGTGGCCTTCTGTCAGCTAGACCGATGTGGGGGTGGAGATGAGAGTGCACACTCAGCATTTCCCCCCAATATCATCTTAGAGACCTCTGTTCTGTTCCTTTGTAGACACAAAGGTAGACCAGCTGTCTCCTTCCTCTACTTTCATGTGTGGAGACTTACACCACAGGTACCTAGAGAGACTCAAATATGTGCGATTTGCCTATGAGATCATAGACGATTCATCAGTGTTACCCATAATGATGGTGTCTGGCATAGTGCCCCTAGGATGGGCATTTTGGTGGTGCATTTGAGGAAACTGAGTCTCACAGAAACACTGAAGCCTCTCTGGGGGACACAGGGCATCATGGGAGATGGGCCAGCCTGGCACTGGGACAGCCTTTCTGTAGTCACCCTTTCATCAATAAGAGACTGTGCCCCAGACTATGGGACGCCCTGCTACCCAGTGTTCTGGCCACCCAAGGCTTAAAGTCATCTTTATATTTTTACCACTGAGAGAGTTACAGGACTGGGGCTATAACTCAGTGGTTAAGCACTTGCCTAACCTGTGTTAAGATCCACCACCACAAAAGATAAAAGAACAGAATGAAAATTAAAGAAAATCTTTAATTCCTTTTGAGGATGATCGTCAATTCACCGGTTTTAACTGATTTAAACAAGATTTGCTTACTTGTTTGTTTGAATATTTATTTTTCAGTCCTGGGGACTTGGGTTTCCTAGGTAAGCACCTACCATCGAGCTAAATCCCCAAGCTAGGGTTTGATTTCCATGCCTTGATGAACTAGGTTGGGGCATTTTAATTGAGATTTTCATTGGAAATCAGGTCGTTTTGAAGGGTATATTTTTTGCAAAGTCGAGAAGGTCAAGAAAAGCAGTGAACAGTGTAGAAAACGAAAACTGACATAATCCCAGTGAACATTTGTAGGTCAGTGGAACATAAGCCCCGAGGAGAAGCCAGAAAGCCAGGCTGTGTGAACAGGAGGGAGCCAGCGAGCGAGGAGGCAGGCTTCCAGGGAAGTACTGAGAACATGGCACTTTTTGGGGCTAGGATTTCAGACGGCATCTCGGTGACATGGTTGTATTTTTGTCCCTTCTAAACAAAGGTCATGGAGAGGGACACGATGCAGCTTTTCTATCTACGTGGTTTTGCCTTCACACTCTCTTTCACAGAGAGAATTATTCTTCCAGGAAAGAAAGACACCAATCCTGAGTCCTCACCATGGAGATGAAGCCAGTAGCCAGGCTTGTTGTTGAATCTCCTCAGATCGGGCTACACACACACACACACACACACACACACACACACACACACACACACGTCCTTTTATCCATTGCTGATTGCTAAATAGACCACTGTTTATCAGAGATGACCATCCTCATCTGTTGAAGGGAAGTGAGTAAGGAGGCATGTGGTTAATCAGTGCAGAGGAACTTTCCTTGGCCATCAAAGGTATTTGGAATGCATTTCTTAGACCATTCCTTTCTTTTAGGTAATTGGCCATTAAGAATGAGTCTTCCTCCCTTAAAAGGTCAGCTATTGATGCCCAGATGTGCTGGCTGCTGACCTACATTGAGATGATCAGGAATGAATGGATTTGAGTTCTTTCAGGCATCTGTAACTGCTACTGGAGTGTGAGGAACAAGGGGTTAACTATTTCCCTAAGACCTCACAACCTGGTTAAGATGAAGGAAAAAACTCAAATCAAACTCTGATTTACATAAGGGCTTTTATAAATTACAAACCTTTTTATGAAGAATAACAAAAATAAATTAAGACAAGTCCCATCCCTTTAAGTTCATGACTACCGTTTGAAGTTTCATTTAAGGGAAAAAAAAAGAGAAAAAATTGTCATTATTTTGACACAATTTTCCAGTATTCACAGATGGACAATGGCTATTTCTCAGAGGGGATCCTTAATGACTTGGTCTCTGAGTTCATTACTTATATTCAGAGAGAGAGAGAGAGAGAGAGAGAGAGAGAGAGAGAGAGAGAGAGAGAGAGAGAGAGAGAGAGGAGAAATCCTATCAAACTCCAGATTCTGTCCTCATACGCCTCACCCACCCCCTCTAACCACCAAATGGATTTGTGATTTCAGAGTCACGCTGCTGTTCCCTGTTCCCTAACGTCATCAGCACCCTTTTGACTTCTGCATTTTTTCTGCTGTGGAGGCTTGAACAAAGGCAGCCCAAGTCCAGTTCCAGTCAGTCTCTGCATTTTCTCATCTTGGTTTTTTTCCACGGTGCCTCTGGCATCCTCTGTCCTTGGCCTCGGCTGTATCACTCCATTCAATGGCCTCTCTGTTCTCACTGCATCATTTAACGTGTAGAAAGAAGCCGTCTCCACAACTACCTGGATTAGATTCCTCCAGTGGACAGAAATTGGAGACTGCATCTCAGAGTTCAAAGTGCTCCGTCTCCTTCGTGTGCCCACTCAGGTCCTCACTGCTCCGTGTGGGTATCTGTGCAGAGGGAACTTTCTACTCAGAGTCTCCCAAGGGCAACATGGATCCTGGATGTACCTTGTTAGCAATGCTCCCTAATCTTTCTAGCTTTCCTTCTTCCCTATGACACTTCTCTCTCTCTCTCTCTCTCTCTCTCTCTCTCTCTCTCTCTCTCACACACACACACACACACACATGCCTTTCATAGTCATAAAACTCTTTTCCAGTAATCTGAATTTATAATTAAAATAATAGAGTGGTTTTGTCATTTTATGTTATTCTGAATTTGGAGACCGAATCTCATTAAGTTGCCTAGTTGTCCTTGAACTTGGAACCCACCCATCTCCCTCTTGCAAGTGCTGCTGGGATCACTGTCATGCGCCCCCAAACAGGCAGTAATTGATTTTTCAAATGTCCATGTTGTCATCTACTAATGTAGCCTCGGATTGCTCATGTAGCACTTCTGAACCTCAATGTTTAGGTCATGATGGTCATTCCCACCAGCCTACCACCCCTCCTTCATCAAGCTTGTACAATTTTTCTCTTTCTCCAGGAAAATCCTGTGTGATTTCTTCTCGCAGAAGCAGGTCTTATATATTTGTCATTATTTTATTCGCTTTTTTATGAGAGAGAGAGAATGGATGTGCCAGGGCCTCTAGCCACTGTAAACAAACTCCAGACACATGAACCACTTTGAGCATCCTCCTTTATGTGGCTATTGGGGAATTGAATACAGGTCCTAGGGCCCCACAGGTCTCATATTTTTATTCATTATGTCTAAATATTTCACCCTGTATTAATCTCTGAGAATACTGTGGCCAGAGTGCTTCATTCCCCTGCAGTCATAATAATACCCAGTGTACTTTCTCACGCTCACTCCGACTTATTCTCACCGCATTATGGGAAGGGAATACAATCCATGGTATTAGTCTGTATTCTATTGTAATATGACAGAGTTGAAAAGAACTTTGTTTTGGCTCAGAGTTCTGGTCCAAGTGCAAGATACAGTGTCTAGCCATGGCCTTCTTGCTGGCAGAATCCCAAGACAGTGCAGGACAGCACATGGCCAGAGATCGAGGGGGAACAGGGGCATGACGTGTGTGTCTGTCTGGATTCTCTCCCTCTTCTCATGTATCCACCAGGATTCAGTTTCACCCCAAGGACCTTAACTCACTCACTTCCCATAGGCCCACTTCTGAATAATTAAGTCGGTTCCCATCCTATTAGTACCTCCCAATGAGAACTAAATTTCAAAGTGGGACCTTTGGGAGACACACTCAAGCTGTTTCCAAATAGCAGTGTCTCTCTTTTGTGAAAGGAATTGTGAAGTCTGAGGCTTTAGTAGGACTTGAACTCAAGGCTCCTGATTCTCCGTCCAGGTTGATCTCCTTCTAGCTGAAGCTGTACTCTTGGAAGCCAGAATTTATTATTTCACTCTTTATACTTGAGCATTTAGTTTTATAACTTTGATAGGGGCTGGCTTATGACTATATTTAAGAAGATGTTCTATATTGTTAAATGAATAAAGTGAATACTACGAATCATGTTAAAAATGCAAAAGAATACACTGAGTGATAAGTGTGTACACATGGGGAGGAGCCCTGTGTGTTCGTGTTCTCTCCACATGCACCCCATCTCTGAAGGTTAGTAGCACTCTGTCCTCATTCTCAAATATGGACTCCTGAGGTTCAAGGACATGTTCAGTATGCCATCTGCTGGGAGGAGCTCAATTCTCTAAGGTACCTTTGTGTTCTTTCCCCATCAGAGTCACGGTTCCTTTAGCCTTTGGCTAAGATTAAGTCGAATGTTTCTTCTTGTAGGTTTAATACCTGATGGTACTTAACCCAAGGACAACATATTTAGACTGTGCATTACAATGTATTAATCTCCTTTTAACAGCAAATTTTAAAACGAGATGAATTTTTTGAATGCTGCCCTCTAGACATTGTTCTTCAAACATGTATGGACTGTTGAGTTTATGAGCCAAATTCCAAAGATATTCCTGACACAGGGAATGGGGATATTTTCCTTCTCACAGAGTATTGAAAATGCACCCCTGCCTCCAACCCAAGACACATTTTTGGAGGTAGTTCACTAGAACCATTATAGCACATAATGAAAATAAATCAGAGAAAGAAACATGCTTCACCTGCCTGAGGTAACAGAAAGCCCATTCTTTCATGACATACAACAAACTTCCATTTTCATTATTTTTTTTAGCATGACTTTTATAGTAAGCTCAGTTAAATCTACAGGAAGTCAATGAGAGGCCAGAGAGGAAAGGAGGAAACTGGATTGAGGTGGAGGGTGAAACGAAAAATGAGGACAAAGAGAGGAAGAGGAGAGAGAAGGAAAAGGAACGTCAGGGGCCCAGCAGGCTCCGAGGAGAGCGAGAAGTTTTAGTCACACATCCTGTTATTCACCTCGGCCATCAGAATATGCTTTCAATAACCTTTGCAATTTCTATACACGCCACAGTGATATTTTTATAATCTTTCTTTACTTGAAAATTACTGATCTGCTTTTCAAACGTTGAAGTCTTTGTTTTTCTACATTTTATTTTCCACACAGTCGCAAATGGATAACATAGTGCATTTAAATATTTCCCAAAGAAACTGAAGTTTTGGATAATTGTTCCATAACATAATATTCCATAACATGGCTTCCTCTTCCCCAACCTGAAATGTGAACATTCTGCAGGTTGTCAGTATTATTTTGGTGTGCTGGTATATACATGGGTAAGCTTTTGTGTGGCCAGAGCTATGTTTCAATCCGGGTTTTCTATTGGACTAAGCTACGGTCTGTCCCTCTTAAGCTATTGGTTACTTGTCTACAGGGCATCTCTGCTTTCCTGGTCTCCTCTAGGCAGGATGGGGTGCCCTGAGCCCCTCTCACAGGTCTGGAATAGGATAGACAAGGCTTAGTTTGAGTTCTTCCTGCTGCCCCCTCTCCAGTGGCATTCCCATTTATTCTCAACGTTTCAGTTCACTGAGCATGCTGACTGGCATATCTCCTTAGGTTACAAACATCTAGTTAATTATCTGAGATAACCAACAGCTGTGTGCATGTCAAGACCAGAACCATAGAACTGATTCTGGATGAACCAGACCTGGATCTAAATAATGCTGATTCCAGACTGTCCATAGAGTTTGCAGAGGTAATGAGATAGCCACTGAAAATGCGGTTCAGGGCCAGTGAAACTCAAGTAAACACAAGAAGGCATAGAGACTCCATGTAGCCCAGTCTCCTGCAGTCCTGAAGCTGTTGGCAGTTGCTGGTGGGAACAGAGAACACACAACTCCTCCCCTTCCAGGCAGCTGACTGCAGGGAGAGAGCTCAGGTCCTTGAACCAGCCTTGATCCTGAGCCATTTGTCTGCTTCTCTGTACTGTACACCTCTCACTCTTCTTTCCAAGTGTAAGATTTCTGCCTGTTTTCTTCCTGGAAATGATCTCTGCTACATGAAACAAATGTGAAATCCATTCTGAATGGATTTTTCCTCAGGTGAGGATTATTACCTTGGAGTCCTTTCTCTCAACAAAATATTTCCAGACTCATCAACATTCATGTTCCCATGAAGACTGGGGTTTCTGAGCCAAACGAGTCCTCATAAATATAGTTCAGAAAACAGCTAACATTGTCTCCTGTGAAATAGGATTTCTTTTTTTTTTAAAAAAAAAAGCTAGAAAAGTCTAAAATTACATTGTATTTACTTTATATTTCATATTATTGATTTTCTTTATTTTATTTTCACAAAACTTATAACACTACTATAAAAAATCACCTTATAGGGTCAGAGAGATGTTTCAGTGGTTTAGGCATTTGCTTGCAAAGCCTTAAGGCCAGGGTTCAATTCCCGAGCACCCATGTAAAGCCAGATGCACCAAGTGGTGCATTCATCTGGAGTTTGTAGTGCAGGATGCCATAGTGCATCTCTCTCTCTCTCTCATCTCTCCTTGCAAATGAATAAAAATATATAAAAAAAACACTTATTATAAATGAACTTCCTAAAACTTCCTCTTCCATAAATTATGATCACTTTAATGAATACCTGTAATTCAGCAAGATGTAGATTGATGGGGAAAAAGAAGGATGTTAATGGGAGGATAGGGGATAACAGAGGTAAATTTGAGGGAATAAAATCAAAATACATTTTATACATGCGCAAAAATGCGAAAAATGGAAAAATTAAGCAAAAAAGAAGCAAAATGTACATTTATCCACATTTTCCAGACTTTAAAAAATTATTTATGTATTTGAGAGAGACACAAAGAGAGAGTGGCAGATAGAGGGAGACCGAATGGGTGTGCCAGAGCCTCCTGCCACTGCCAAGGAAGTCCAGCATATGCACCGCACCACTCGGTGCATCTGGCTTTACCTGGGTGCTGGGGAATTAAAACCAACTGGCAAGGTTTACGAGCATGTGCGTTTAGCCACTGAGACATCTCTCCAGATGGTCTCTCCCTTCAGAAAGCCAATGATTTTTTGCTGGGCTAAGTTCCATGCACCTGGTTCCTTCCTTTGTGCAAGGAGTGTTCTCCAAATTTCTTTTTAAAGACTCAACTATCTGAAAATGGCCAAATACCAGACCTTGCATCTTTTTAAACAATGTTTATTGCAGTTAACTTTTGATGGCTGGCAGAAAGCACCTGACCAAAAGCAGCTTGTAGGAGGAAAAAGTGTATTTTGATTTATGGACCGGAGGGGAAGTTCCATGATGGCAGGGAAAATGATGGCATGAGCAGAGGCTGGACATCACCTCCTGGCCAACATCAGATGGGGAACTGCAACAGGGGAGTGTGCCACACGCTGGCAAGGGGAAGCTGCAGCACCTGTGAACCTGCTCCCAGGGGCTCTGATTCCCAATTGCCACCAGCTGGAGAGCTGGCATTCAGAACATGTAAGTTTCTGGGGGAACACCTGAATCAACCCACCATAATGTCATTTCTTTTTTATTGCAGTGAAATATTCTACCATAGGCTCTCCTCTCTCTTCTTTCTTTTCTCTCAAATCATTGAATAGTCTTCAGAGCTTTGATTCATATGCGTTTCACAAAATCCATCCTGCAGACCTTCCATGTGTCCATTTATCTATTGCTGAGTGTGTTGTATTTCCTTCATAGCCTCTTGTTGCAAGCAAATATTATTCTCTCCTTACTGTGCATATCATTTATATCCAGCCCACTTCTTACCATGTGTGAATAAGTTCATGTCATACTTCAGTGGACCAATATTTTTCCCAGGCTTTGGTTTGACAAATGCATTTTTGAGACAGATCATTAATTTTTAACCATTAAGGAGATTTTTATTGTCTATAATGCAGGTTTAGTGGGTGTGTGTGTGGGTGTTTCTAGTAGTGAGAAACTTGCATAAAAGGGCTGTAGAGATACAAGGCGTGATTTCATTTGTAATTTCAAATGTCACTGCTAAATGGTATATTTGCTATTTTGCCCAATAATACAAAATAAATCATATAAAGACTTATAGAATTCAAAACCAAACCGAGCTTGGTGACACACTCCTCCTACCATGCATCCCAGCCATTGGGAGGCATAGGTGAGAGGATCACCATGAGTTCAAAACCACCCTGAGACTACAGAGAGAATTCAAGGTCAGCTTGGACTAGAACAAGACCCCCAGCTCAAAAAAGCGATTTAAAGTCCAAATTATTAAAGAAGTCATGCTTGATAAAAGCTTGTGTGAAGAGCTATCTTTCATCAATGGGTGAATGTTTTAGGATCCTAAGTCCAGTCTGGGCTGAAGCAAGACCCTACCTGGAAAAAAAAAAAACAACCTTTTAAATATGATTTAGTTTAATGACCTACCAGCCTCCATTTATCCATTCATCCTGTCATGCCATCTTTAAATTCCTTATTATTGTCTTTTTCTATATTATGGTGAAATGTTTGTCTCACCATACATTCATTATTTTATGAAATAGTAGCCTGTTTAAGAAAGACAGTTTTGATAACATCATGGAAGATGGATTCTAAACTGGATGCAGGAGAGAACTCTTTTCTGTATGTGTGTGACAGATGGATTTATTATTAAAGTACATAATTTATGCACACATATTTCTTTTTTTAAATGACTTTACAAATATTTTATTAACTGGGCATAGTGGTGCATGCCTTTAATCCCAGCACTGGGAGGGAGGCAGAGGTAGGAGAATCACCATGAGTTCAAGGCCACCCTGAGACTACATAGTGAATTCCAGGTCAGCCTGGGCGAGAGTGAGACCCTACCTCGAAAAACCATATATATATATATATATATATATATATATATATATATATATATATATATATATATATATATATATATTTGCAAGCAGAGATAAGAGGATGAGAAATGGCACATCAAGGACTCAAGCCACTGCAAACAAACTCCAGATGCATGTGCCACTTTGCACATCTGGCTTTATGTGGGGTCCTGGGGAACTGAACTTAGGTCCTTAGGCTTTGCAGGCAAGTGCCTTAACCACTGAGCAATGTACCCAGCTCCAAGACACATCTTTTTCAAAGATAATGAGGCCAGCACATGGTAACTTGTGAAAGGGTTTTGAATAGCTACTATGCCTTCCATTATCACTTTTATTTGTTTCCAAGTTAAAATCTTTAAAAAAATTATTTATTCCTTTGAAATGAGAGAGAGACAGAGACAGAGACAGAGAGAGAAGAGAGACAGACAGAATGGGCATGCCAGGGCCTCTAGCTGCTGCAAAGGAACTCCAGATGCATGTACCCTATTGAGCATCTGACTTTTTGTGAGTACTGGGGAACTGAACTCCAGTAGGCTTTGTAGGTAAGCACCTTCACCTCTGAGCTAGCTCTCCAGCCCTAGAAGTTGAAATCTTTAGATGGGTAGAAATAATGTTGGAGAAGGACATGACACCCCTTTACCTGGGTTTTGTCCACATTTGGCAGATTGCTGATCCAAGTTAGGAATATCTCTCAACAACGGTTCTTTTCACTTAGTTGGGCAATGTGTCAAGAGAATACCGCAGGCTTCTTTTGTCCACTCACAGGACAGTTGTGAGTCACAGTCTGAACATGAGGAAATGTTCATTTACTTTTTGGTAGTCATGGCAATGAGAACGGAATTTTTTTTTAATGCTGAAAGGACTCTCCTCACCTAAAGTGCCTCTTAAGAAGGTTATTTATATATTTTTATTTATTTATTTATTTATTTTTGCTACAGACACAGAGCACAATGTCAAAACCCAATTCCAAGTCCTCTGTCCCCATTCTGATAGCCTCAGGAAAATGAGGTTGTACAGCAGCCTGGAACCCATGTGCTTCGTGTGATGTTGATCAGCTCAGTTAATTAGCTGCTTCGTGATTCTTAATGCCCGTGGCTTTGGAAACACTCCTTAACCCACAGACAGGAGAGAAAAGCTGGAAGCAATTGGACTCCAGCCTGAATTTATTATAATTCAATGCAATAACAGCTTATCTTTCCAGATCCCTCTCTGAGATCTGTTGAAAATTATAGTTGACTTAGGTTGTTCTCAGTGACGCACCTCAGAGATCATAGTTCAAGGTTTCTTGAAGCCACAGAAATGTGGAGCACACACACACACACACACACACACACACACACACACACACACACTCACAAATGACTTAATGGAACTTTCTAGAAGCACATGAACACTTTTCAGGGCTTAGAAAATAGATGAAAGAGTGTGAGCAACAAGAAGCCTGTCGATGTAGAGAATTCACACAGGGAACCCAGAAGTGTACCTTTCTGTTCTAACAAAGACAGCACCAAGAACCCCCCACCCCCACCCCCACCACACACTGGGCCCAGTGCATAAAGCTGGCACTCAGCAGACTTGTAATTCTTCTGAGTACAATTCTCATGACATAACTTGACCAACCACACAAAACCCAAGGAAGAAAACAACCGTTGCCATTGGCAACAAAGGCAGGAATTACATCACAAGTAAACCACACACTAGATTCCACAGAGGTTAGAGTACAATCTGCACAAAACATGGACGTATCCCCAGTACAAAAACACCACCAAAGCATCCTAAATGCATTGATGAACACATCCCAGTGAAACTCATGTTTGAATGCTTAATATATGCTAAACAAAAACAAAACACTTTATAGGAATGCCTTATTGAATCTGATAAAACTTGTGAAAGCTAATTGTTTCTATCTTTCCCACAAACCCTATTGCCAACAATTTTGCCTAAAATTGGCCTTCAAAACATCCACCTGACTTCAAATTACATGTAAACAGCATCTCCTTCCTCACTTTCATTCTTGGATCTAATGCTGAGGAAATAAATGAAAGGGGGGTTCAGTAGCTCACTCTCCTAAAAGGCCATGTTCTGGGTACTGGATGATGCCAGGCATCCTTGTAATAACAAACTGTAATGAAGTTATTGGAGTAATAAGTATTAATGAGTAATGTTGAATGAATGAATCAATAAATGAATGAATCAATGAATGAATGAAATGTGCTAATTTTTAAGAATAGTCTACTAGGACGTTTACCTTGAAGAATTTATAGTCTGTAGAATGAAAGCTACATTCATGTAAATGTAGGAAAAACAGTGATTTTTGTTCCCTCTGATATTCCTGCTTTTGAAATGAGAAACAATGGATTTTGTAAATTCAGATGTTTGTATCAGTTCAGAGACTTGAATAACTTCCTTGTGAATGAAATTGTTCAAAACTCTGTGAGTGAGCTTAAGACATGCCTTGTCAGAAAAACAGATACGGACATTTTTAAGTCGTAATGGTTGAGTTTTTTCTGATATTTGCTCCCTTGAAGTATGCACCATCCCTGGAGTGCTCTGTGCCTGCTAATAATGACCTCCGAATACTTGGCTACAGGAATATGAACATTAATGAATTCCAGCACCTGGAAAAGGTGACACCTGGCTTCCTGCCACCTGGAGTTTTCAATGCCTGTGTCAACCTGTTGCTGCCTTGCCTTTCCTTACAGCCCTCTGCCAAGGCCTGTAAGTTCTTATTCTTTGATTTTTACCATTTTATCTGAATAAGAAAGGACTGAAAATAAATGGAGCTTTTCGTGTCCTGAGAGTAATTTTCTGCGTGAATTCCCCCCCTTCGTACTTCGTGTATGAATGCCTAAGGAACATTGATTGATCAGTATAATGGAAAAGAGTGCAAGCCTTCTTATTGATTGACTTTTACTCTGGGCATTGTTTTTGGGAATCTCAGACATGTACTCTCTGGCCCTCTGAATAGCTGTCCTTTGTGGGATGGAAGACCTCATTTCCTTCTCTGATTGACAGCCATTTATTTCTCCTAATGGAGAAGAGACCCCACATTTATTTGGATTCAGACAATTTGCCTGACACTATTTGACTTATATATTGAAATGCCCTGGAAAACATTTCTAGTAGTTCTGGGGTCAATTCAACACAGGCAAGTGTCACATTGGGTTTTAGAAACAAGGATGAATTTCACTCTTTTCCAGTTAGAAGCTGCTAACATTATTTAATATAAATGAGTGTCCTAGGCTAGAGTACCACAGATAAGTTGACCATTGGTACAGAAGCATGAGAAAGGAAGCCTTGGAGGGGAGAAAAGGACTCTGTGATGTATTTTTAATGAATGGACAGTCCTTTGTCTCATTGGAAGTAACCAGATGACCATTTCAACCCCACAGTGTGATAAATGAGTTACCTCATTTATTGATGTATTTGCTCCCTGATTTTTCTAAGCTTGGGTTCCTTCTCAGACTTTGCTACAAATCAGAGCCTCCTGAGGAGTTTTACAGAAAGACTTGGAGACTGGGAAGGGAGAGGGTTGTAAATATGCAAGGAATGAACAGATTCCTAGGGATGCAATGCCCAAGTGGAGTCTGGGGAAGGGATTGAGTAAAGGATTGCAACCGTTTAGAAAGAGAGAGAGAGAGAGAGAGAGAGAGAGAGAGAGAGAGAGAGAGAGAGAGAGAGAGAGAGATTTGCGTGACATTTATTCCACAAAAATGATCAAATGTGGTAAGCCAAGGACTAAGTCTTGCTGATGTAATAGACTTGGGCAAGTATTTTAAAAAGATGCAGATTCAAATGAAGTGTATTGTATCTGTAGTTGCTAATTAAAAAGAAACATAAAAACCTAAGGGAAAAAAAAACTCTGCTAGAATTTTAAAACATACAGCACAGAATGAAGTGTGATAATCCATTTTTGTTGTTTACTTTAATTACCACAAACCAAAATACCAAGGCATAGTCATTAGAAACTCCGTTTCCCTGTCAATGGCAACTTTGGCTTGGCTCCCTCTGTGGTCACCTGTCCCTCCTGTCCTTTCAGATAAGGAAGTTGAGCCCTAGAGACAGTTGACTAGCTCTACTTTCAAGGTCAAGAATGATGATAGGAGAAGAATCCTTGTCAAGTGTTGTGTTTTTTTTTTTAATCACATGCACAAGAGAACTTATCTGAGAGGGCTAGAGAGATTGCTCAGTGGTTAAGGCGCTTGCTTGCAAAGATGCCAAACCTGGGTTGATTTCCCAGTATCCACATAATGCCAGATGCACAGAGTGGCACATGTGTTCAGACTTCATTTGCAGTGATGGGAAGCCCTGGCGTGCCCCCCTTCTCGACTTGCAAATAAGTAAATAAAAATATTTTTTAAAAATCTTATATGAGGATGGTACAGAAATATTCCTGTATTCAGGCTGGCACCCAGAAAGTCTGTAAGTTTAGTCCTTATCTATAAACCAGTGATTTTTTTTTTCCTCAAGAAAACATGTCACCAAAAGCGTAGTAAAGTTCTGAGCAGAATGACAACCTCAATACTAATGAGGAGATGAGGGAGGAGACCAGAGGGTAAGTGCTCAGCACAATCTATCTTTATTACAGCAAGAGCAGCTTAAAACATCGTTTTCTGAGTAGTGCTGGCATGTAAAAGAAAGTGAATGCTTTTTCCCTCTCCAAAGACTTCTGGAATATGTAAATATTGTCACATAAGGATGCTCTGGTGACATGCTTGGTCAATGGCTAAAGGGAGAGAATTGACCAGAGGTTAGAAGCACACTAAATGCCTGCTTCCCCTCCTGTGAATTTTAATGGTCGCCTTGGATGCTGTTCTTCATTTCTTCCACCCTTAAAATGTAGAAGGGATTCTTGGGGGGGGGGAACCTTGATAATAGGTGTAGGTGTATGTATAGTAACATGAGGCTTTTGGAGGAAGAAGTGTGGGAACTCCAGCAGTGTTGATGGGAAAGCCCATAAATCATCCCCTTGGGAGGGAGAAGCAGTAGGCAGGCTTTTCAGGACAACTTTAAAAATAAAGTTATCTTGCCACTTAACAATCTGACTTCTATAATTTAAAAAAAAATACATGGAATGTATTACCCATGATTTCCAAGACTGTCCATTTTGCTTGCGTAAAAACCTGCTAACATGGACATTCTTCCATTGGGCAATGACTGCAGTATTTATTACACATCAGCTACAAGTAGCTGCAGAAGGAGAAGAAGCAAAAGTTTGCTGAATGATTAAAGATGATCCCACAGCTTTTGATCAAGACTCAGAAAATATCTTCTTATAAGAATTCAGGAAATGACCTGGTCTGGAATTTACTGGTTGATACTGTAGTTACTAGCATGTAAAGCAATTTAAATTTAAATTAATAAAATCAGATGGAGTTTAAAATTAAGCTCATTAGTTGGACTAGTGTTCTTCTTTGTCACTTATAGACACGAGGCTGTTGGACTCACCAGGGAAAACCGAAATCTGAAAGAACAGCCATAAATGGTAACAGGTAGTCTGTGTGGTTTGCCAAGTGTGGGGATGGTGGTCCATAAATGCTTTGGGTCTCTACATAACCTTTAAAAATTTTATAGTGAAGCAATTAGAATTGAAATAGATAATTCAAAGGAATAAGACTGAAGAAATACTGTCGATTTCAAGTAGATAAACAGATCCAGGTATACTGGACACACTGTCCTTCCAGTGTATTAACTAAAAGCATACACAAAAAATGTTAAAACAGATTGTACCAAACCATTTTCTTTCTTTACCTTTAATTATAATTTTAATACTGAGCCCTTACTATGTTCCAGGCATTTGAATTCAAGGATCATGAGGTAACCCCTGCTGACAATGAAATGTTTCGCTCTGGGCACAACAAGGTCATTTCTTTGTTACACTTGGGTTTGTTTGGTAACTGATTAAATAACTACTAATTGGCTTAGCCAATGTTTATGTAATTACAGTCTATAAGTCATGCTTATTAGGCTCATGGGAATATATAACTTTCTAATATTCGTGTAAATCTATGCATGTTTATTGTGTTAGGGCTACAGTATTAATTTCAGAAAGGCAGTGATCAGCCTAGCATATACAAGACCTAGGATAAGTCCTCAGCACCACACACACACACACACACAAAAAAAAAAAAAAAAAAAAAAAAAAACAGTAATTTCAGAGAAAGGACAAATTGCGGAACATAATTTAGCAATCGTTTGAGCATTTCCAGGCCAGAATAACTTCTTTTAAAGCAAGAGAAATATGAGTACATACACATTTTTCCCAGTTATCCATAGGCTGACTCTAGATGAGATATATAGACTTCATGGGTGCACACTTCCTTGATGAGTTAGTAGGAATTCAATTACTGGTGGGTCTTGTTAGTACTTGTCTTTGGCAATGCCTCATACCTCAGAAAGAGAAGACTGTAAATCCAAGATTACTGTGTGGATGAATATTGTCTCCATATTCGTTAAGAATCAGGGTTTCTGGTGCGCTGAAAGAACCTAATATGTAATATCCGTTCCATTAAATACCTGTGGAATAATTAAAGTACATTCCGGAAATAGTCTACAAATGTTTCCTTTATTATTTCAACTAACAATGTGGGAAATAGGCAGAGAATTTGACCACACTTACGATGGGGTTTGTTTTAATTTCTGTTAAATCATTCTTGCCTCATCTTTAAAGTATGGGTTTCTTAATTGAATCCTTTAGAATGTATGATCCCTTTTGAAAAAAATGTTTCTTGTGATTTGGTTACCCAATGTTATGTAAAAGTTTAGTAATTAAAATATTAAAAGCTCTTTGACCACCACACAAATGGCTCAATCCAAAGAAATAGAATCATCTAGATCTAAGTTAATTGCTTTCATTCTACAGAATTAACTAGCTAGCCATTGCTACTTAGTCTAGCAGACGGATATTGGATTCTATTTCAGGTCCATGGGTAATCTGTGGACCAGCAAGAGCATCGCCTGGGAGTCTTGTGTCCACACGTAACTCACTAAATTCGAATCTGAACTTGACTCCAGTCACTAAGAGACTCTCAAATGCAGTAGTGGTTGAAAAACCCTTGCTTGGTCTTTTCTTGCCTTTCAGCCCAATACTTCTCTCTTCTCCCAGCGTGTGCACAGCATTTGTTCCACATTCTGAGCAGTAATGAACTTGAAAGGAAGTAGTCCCAGGGAAGTTCCTAGACTCATCATTCACTGCAACCCACCTATATTGTAAATCACAGGATTTTAAAAATATTTTATTGATTCATTTTCAAGCAGAGAGAGAGAGAGAGAGAAGGAGAGATAGAGATAGAGAGAGATAGCACCAGGGCCACCACCTTGTGGGTCTGGCTTATGTGGGTACTGAGGAATTGAACCAGGAGCCTTAGGCACTGGAGGTAAGTGCCTTAACTGCTGAGCCATCTCTCCAGCCCCCCAGGATTTTTTTTTTAATACAACACATTAGAGTTGGGGGAAAGCTCATCTTTGGTGGGACATTCTTTGTGATATGTGAGCAGTCTCGTTGCCTGCAACCCTAATTAAGCACTGACTTCCTGAAAATCTGACTTATTATGTAACAGTGAATATACCTTTCTCTGCAGTTGTACTATTTTAGAAGTCAAATAGTGCTTTGATTCCAAATATTAAATTAACTTAAGCATTTCTCTCCCACTCTGTCTCCCAAGTGGTGACTCAGATGTTCGAGCAAACTTTTTTACCTAGTTAGGGAAAGAACTTTCACAAGTTTTAGGGCCATAAACCCATCAGTAAGACACCTGTTTGGTGGTGCGTTCTCTTGTTTTTCATCGTCAATTTCCTAGATAATTAAACATATCATTTTCTTGTCTCTGCTTAATGCAGAGTCTGTGGTATGTCTTAACCCCTTATGTAAGGGGAAGAGACAGTATTGCCACTTGGTAATGGCTTTCTTGAATCATACATCATTACAATTTATAAAGTCTAGGATCTAGCGTTGAAGTTTTTATTTTTATATGTCGAGTCACTTTTATGGGCAAATATGTTTTGTTTTAAAAGCAGATTTATTGAGATATAAACTACATGTTCTACAAGGCACCCACTTAACAATGTACAATGTGGACACACTAAAAAGCATTGGGCAATGGTGTTTAAACTCATATATATTTTCAGGTTTTAAAACTTGAGTAAATTTATAGGACCTTCAACTGGAAAAACAAGTCCAGAGAAGTTAAATGACCTTGTTCAAGGTGAATTAACTTAAACTTGGAGCAAAGCCTTGGTGTCTACAACTCCTTCTTTGAGACAACCTCCATAGACAATAATTTCAGAAGATTCCCTATAGTTAGGTATGAAAATTATATTACTGGAACTCTGTTTATCTGATAAGGGTCGTTGTTTAGGCATATTTAACATGAAAAATTCTAACTGCATAAATCAAAAGTTATAGACACTTGTAGTGAAATATAGTATCTCAGTATCTCATAAGAAACTATACTTTCAAGAGCAGAATGGTTGAGGAAAATGTTATGTGTGAAGGCCAGGGGAAGTTTGTTAATTATATTATGTTAATCTCATAAAGACTATGATTCTTTTTCTGGGGCCAGTGGTGGGAGGAGGGGGTGAGTACAGAGAACAAAGAGGAGAGATGAGTGAGTAGACTCCTTGGGCTAGATTTTAAATGGATCACTATTATATCGCAGTCCTCTGAGCTTAGGGGAGACGGTTGGTTATGTTCGTGTTCATGTCTATTGTGTGGAGAAAAAGACAACAATCATTTCCTGATTTTTACAAATGTTCACTATGATTAGAGATCTTGAATGCCCTATGCCATCACTTATGTGTATTAAATATGTATCATTGGCAACCTAATGTACTTTGGGAGAGTTTGTGGATCTTTTGAGTGTGACTTTGATAGTACTTTTTTAGAAGTGTGTGTGTGTGTGTGTGTGTGTGTGTGTGTGTGTGTGTGTGTGCTTTTGTCTCTGTGCAAGAACACTTGCACATGTGGGGGGGGGCAGGGGACAACCTTGGGTGTCATTCTTTTTTTGAAACACATCTCACTTTTCCTGACAAAAGGTCTTTCATTGGCCTTGAACTCACTACGTAGGCTAGACTGGCTGGTCTTAGAGATCCTCTTGTCTCTACCTTCTCAGTCCTGGGATTGTAACACACACCACTATGTCCATCATTTTTACCTGAGTTCTGGGGATCAAACGCAGGTCTTCATGCTTGCTAAGGAAACACTTTATATGTAAGTTCTTTACCTAGCCCTGATTTGGAGATTTTGTTTGTTTGTTTGTTTGTGTGTATGACCTTGAGAAAGTTTGGCAACTCTTTTTTGTATCTTAGTTTTTTCAACTTTAAAATGGAGAAACTGATAGTGACTTCTTTGGGATGCTTCTGGTGATCAAATTAAGTACTTGCCCTTCTGCCTTGTGATTTTCAGTAACTCTGAGGCTGGGGATGCTATACTAGAGGGTTAGGATACTATTGAATGCTTAGGATCTCCAAATTGAAGTCAAAATGCTTGCTTATTCTAGACTCAAACAAAATGGCCTGTGATACTATGTATATATTGAAGTCCATCAGTAATGTTTACAGAGGACACTCTGGAGTATAATTAGCAGTAATAACTGGTTATTACTGGAAGTTTTGTTTATGAATGTTTCTGGAAGGGAAACCTTTTACCTAGATTATGTTGCCATTGTTTTCAGAAATAGAATAAGCATGCCATTTTAATGTTGTTGATGTAAGTTGTACTCTAAAATGCTCACTTGTTTTTCAAGTGAAATGTTGAAATACTGTTTTCATAGGCCATCTAATACTTAACAAATCCAGAAATATTATTAAAGAGTTCAATCTCTTTATTAAAATTATTTGAGATGGCAAAAAACACAGTATGTGGTCAAGATGTAATGAATGTAAGTGAAGATACAAGTTTGCTTTGCTCAGTGAATTCCAGATCCTCTTAATATAGTAATAGGTCTTTGCTGATTATTAGGTAGACCATACTTGATTAGCTGTATGCATAATTGATCATGCTAAGAAATACCCAATTGATTGTTCACTTCTTTATTGACTTGCCTACCCATATGTAGCCAATTAACAAATCTTTCTAACCTGTGCTTCATCTACCCCTTTGTATTTCTGCAGTCTTGTGTTGAAAAAGATCAGACTACAGAGCCATTCTTTTCAAAATTATAATACTCACTGGTGTCTGAATGATCTCCTTTTAATCCCTTTATATAGTACTTACCCATATTCCAAGTACATTTTATTTTATTTGACAATAGTCTAAAATATGAACATCCCTTACATCCCCAAACTACCTACCTCCTCTAGATTAATCTTCCATTCTTAATTGAAGCCTCACTTTCTTGGAGTTCTTCTTCTGTTCAGATATTTATTGGTCTCTCCTCACTTTTTGTATGTATGTGTTCGTGTAGGTGTGTGTGCGTGTTTACATGTGTGAAGTCAAGTGTATGTACTGCATTCAAAGACTTGAGGCTGACTTCCGATGTCTTCATTGATTGCTCTCCATTTCACTTACTGAAGCAGGGTCTTTCACTGAACCTAGAGGTCTCTAGTGAGGGTAGCTAGACAGCTCTCTCTCTCTCTCTCTCTCTCTCTCTCTCTCTCCTTCCTAAGCACTGAGATTAGCACTGGTGATGCCACACACCATTTACATGGACCCTGGTGATCAAACTCCTGTCCTTATGCTTATATATGACAGTTGCTTTATCCATTGAGCCATCTCCCCAGGTCCCCAAACCATTCCTTTCACTCTGATTAAAGAAATCATTCTCATTACTATGTTGACAGCTCACATTTATTTTCTTTGTTGGGGGAATTGTGTGTATCTTCTACTTTCAGGTAGACATTTCACTTGTAAGAAATCTCTGCCAGCTTAGGACCTCACAAAAGTTGATGACAGTTTCAAAACTCTGTTCTGGACTATGCAGATGTACTTTTAGATATAGAGCTGTTATAATTTTATCAGAATTTATGATAAGTAACAAATTTGCCATAAATAAAATAATAATAAGAATTTATAATAATATGAACTCTAAATGAGGAATGATCATGGTGAAACTTAAAGATAAAATAATGTGAAAATATATTATTTGGCAAAGTGGAAAACAACTACGGAGTTTAATTAAAACTCCTACCCATGAAAGGAAGACAGGCATATGGATGGAAAAAAATAACCCTCAAGAATTCCACCTCCAGCTGCCCTTCCTTGAATACCTTGCTCCATAGGATCACCTTGACTTGGCAGGCTTCACAGGTTGTCACCGTATATGTCCTGAGTGTAGCCAAGGGCAGAATTTTGTGTTAAGTGGAAAAATGAACTCAGGGCACTGGGAAGTCTATTATTTTCCGCAGAAATAGTGGTAATAGATTTAAATATTATGTCAGCTTTCCTTTTCACATAATGTGGTATAATGTCAAGATAAGAGGCCTTGACACCTCATAGAAAAAGATTTAAATCTATATTTTGTCCTTGGATGATAATGACCTTCGGCCTCTATGGTTCCATCTACAAAACAGTATTATCAAAATGACACAGTTACAAAATAAAATGTTAAAACTTTTGCCACAAAGTTCTTACTAAGTATCACACTTTAAAGTCTTCCTCATGGTCACCCTAGCTCACAGGTGAGAATCTGAAAGAGACAAATAGACCAACACAGAGAGTAAGCAAGTGGAACCGGGGTTCAAATCAGACTTGTCCACACCAAACGTAGCCTACACCTCTTACCCACTGCTCATCCTAACCCTACAATTGCAGAGCTTTCTGGCCCCAACACATATTTGCCTAATTAAAACAAAGGAGGGAGAAGCAAGTGTAAATCCACTTCGTTTCTCCATTCATCACATATAACTGACACCATAGGTTCCTTTTAGTCATGGAAAACCAAGCTCTGGTCCTTACCTGAATGTAGGCACACTTATTTTGTCCCGTGAACCTGAATAAACCTTGTCATCTTTTTTTTTACTGTTAATGAATAAGTAATGAAACAAAATATTTTGGCATTATTTGGGAAAGGTTCTAAATATTTTGAAAAAATATTATTTTTGATAATTTCCCAGGAAAGTATCTAGAAACACTCTGTGAGTTAAGATGTTATCTGCTATTCTAAGTGTGGGCGACTTTATCAAAACAATCTGCCTACTTTCAGATTTCCACTTGTTAAGAAATCTAAGTCCTCATTTGACTGTCACCTACAGTGTAATTTTTTTTTTTTCAGACAAGTTCTCTGCAACCTTATTTCCCCCTGAGACAGGGTCTCGCTCTAGCCCTGGCTGACCTGGAATTCACTATGTAGTCTCAGAGTGGCCTCAAACTCCTACCTCTGCCTGCTGAGTGCTGGGATTAAAGGCATGGACCACTATGAAGGCTAGCTAATTTTTTTGAAAAATATATTCCTTTTTTTTTAAAAAAAAAATTCAAGGTAAAGTCTCATTCTAGTTCAGGCTGACCATTCACTATGTAGTCTCAGGGTGGCTTTGAACCCAGGGCAAACCTACTACTTCTGCCTCCTGAATGCTGGGGCTAAAGGCATACACCACCATGTTCCGTCAAAAGATATATTATTTTTAAAAATATTCTTCTTTATTTACTTGAAAGGAGAGAGAGAGAGAAAGACCGAATACCAAGGCTTCTTGCCATTGCAAACGACATCCAGATGCATGTGCCACTTTGTGCATCTGGCTTTACATCATGGTACGGAATTGAACCCTGGCCATTAGGCTTTGGAAGCCAGTGCCTCAACAGTTGAGCCATCTCTCCAGCCCCTAGTTTTTAAGAGGTTTTGTATAAAAGGCAAGTTGTGCATTGCTTTTGTTGGACAAGCTCTTGCCAGTTTATCCAAATATCTCCAGTTCTCCTCTGAACTTTAGGACTTGTGTTTTCTAATGCAAGTGTTTTTAAACCTGATTGTGACATACAGTAAAGTTTCTCACATCGTTTCAAAGGGGTGAAATAGAATTCTCAAAACAAAATTAAATTCTTATTTCTATAAAAACAGCATGTATGTTATCCATCCTTTGGGGAATCCAGCAATGCTGCAGTTGTTAGGAAATTGAATTGAACCAATAATAGTCTACATATGAAGATCTTCACTGCACCTGTCAGTTCTTCATGTATGACAGAAACATACCAAAGTATTTGGGGATTTGCCCATACCTTCGTTCAGGTGTGGTCTGTGTCTAACCATGTGTTCAATGAAGTGTTAATAAACTATTGCTACATCTTCAATTTGAGCTTTGTTGTAGCCCAGAATCTATGAGCTTACTACATGAAATACCGTTTATGAAAAGACCAGAATTTTTTAAATTATTAATTGAGGATTTATTACCAAAATCCAAAAAAAAAACCAAGAAAAGCCCTTACATCCAATAACAAAATAATAAACTAAATTGTATCTATATAAACGACATAAAATGAGATAATACCACAATTATGTGTACTCAGAGTTTTAATATTATTCTCTTCTTAAGTGCCTCATACGGGATCACTGAAAACAAAAACTAGAATTTAGGCTTACCTGAACTTAATGAATTTTGCAAAACAGAGAACACAACAATGTTGGCAATGTATCTTTCTTAAGCTCGCCACTCGTTCAATTTTGCCTATTTAGAACAAGACATTTCATAACCTGCCTCTAGTGCTGTTGTCTGGAACCTGGGTCCATGTTTCTGTCATGATGTTTCACATTCTATCTGTCATATTAGATTATCAGCTCCCCGAGGGTAAGAGCAGATAGCATTGAGCTAATCTTTAAATGCCACAGAGCGCTCAATATATTGCTTAGTACAGAGCAAATGGCCACAAATTTTAGTGGATGGGATTGTGTCTTCAGAAAGTAGGAAAATTTTCTAAAATTTTATTTTTGCTATGTCAGTTACCTGAATAGTTTCTTTTAATCACCTTATTCTGTTATCTGATATGAATTTCTGTGAACCTGAAAAGGTTTCATTTATTTATTTTTATTTTTGACTGCTGGATTGCTAAGCCTTTTTTTTTCATCCAGACTTGCTTATTTTTTGCTTATGCCCTTTCTAGTTCTCCACCCTGCAACAGACTTATTTTTCTTATACCACTTTCTATCAATCTTTCAATCTCTTATGTGTTAATATTTACTTAAGGGTTCCTTCATCACATATGCCCAAGATTTGGAATATATTTTTTCTATACCATATTATATCACTTTCCAGCTGTTTTGATATGCTTTTAAGTATCACCCATTCCTTTTAGTTAAATTCAAATAAAGCCCTTAAGGGCTGGGTGGATAGCTCAGTTGGCAAAGGGCTGGCCTTTCAAGCATAAAGATCTGAGTCTGTTCCCTAGTACCTATATAAAATGCAAGACGTGCCTGTAATCCCAGGTGATGGACAACCTAGAATTGCTGGCCAGCCAGTCTAGCCTACTTGGTCAGCTTCAGGCCAGGGATGGGCTGTCACTAAAAAGACAGCTGATATGCATGAGAAGTGGCACCTGAGGTTGTCCTCTGGCCCTCACATGCAGGTGCACACATGTGCCTAAACATCCACACATGGGTATGTATAATCATGAATAGGAACGTTCACACACACAAGCTCCCTGAAAGCAAGTACTATATACCTGTTTTGTATAATTCCTAATGTATTTATTCTTAGCCTGCTTTGTAGAAATAAGTATGTATTTGTAGATATTTATATCTATATTTTATAAATAACATAGCATAGATGCCACACACACACACACACACACACACACACACACATATATAATTTAACTAAGGAAACTTGCCACTTAATGCTGTAGATTGTATTTGTAATAAAAAGTAGATATGTTTTTGTATTTGTTTCTTTATGAACAAAAATAACCACATTTTGATGTTTCCTAATGTATCCTGACTAAAATTATGGCTCACACACCGCAATGAATTGTCACACATGCACTAACAGGAGAGATGCACTAAGCAGTTGATCCTACATTTTGGTGAACAGAACTTCTGAGTATCTGTTTTCATCTGTAATATTGTAAAGGTAAGAACTTGAAATTTCAGGGGAGTAAGGGATATAGGAACCCTTCTTTAAGTTGAACTAACAGTTAATACCCTCCCCCTCCCCACCCCAGGTTCCTTTTTGGCTAGATGTATTTTGGAGATCCTCCTCAAGGCGCTATGCTTTCTAAAAGTGTAAAATAATTTTAGATCCTGAGAAATGTGACTGATTTCAACATGAAACAGGCTTCTAGAAACATCCCTAACTTAGGCTTCCCATTCTTTCCCAATATGCTTCTTGTGTCCACACAGTGAGATTTAACAGGCTTTATCAGCTATATACTTGGCATGTTATAAAGTATTTACTTTTGTGGCAGCGAAGAGCTAATTTCATCTTATTATTTTAAATTTCCTGTGACTGAATTTATTAAAGCTATATTCATCACAAATTAAAATCCAACATTAAAAAGCTATAAAGGAAGTTATAATAAGCCCGATATATTTTGTCCCTTTAAGGCTGAATGCATAAATACAACACATGTAAAATCAAATATTAAAATCATATACTACATTTATAAAAATAACCTTTGGGTGAGCTCAAATACAAAGGAGATCCCTAACTCTATTTGTAGGTCTATTTGTAGGTCTAACAGCTTTGCTTGGTACTTTGAAAGAAGCGTAATTAATAGGGTTATAAAACAGTAACCCATGCTGTGTTCCCATAAAATCTTTTAACGCCTCTCTTTTGGTTTCTGGCTAGAGGTGTTATTCTCTGATTCGTCTAGTTAAAAAGAAAGAAAGAAAAAAAGAAAGAAAAAAGTGCATCAGAATGAGTTTAGTAAGCAGGGGACTCTTTTCCCTTGTTTAGCCATAACTTGTTTATTCTTCCCTTATTAAGAAAAATAAAGCAAAGGACGAGCAATATTCTTTTATGAATATAGATCTGCAGGGAGATTAAATAGCCCTTGCCTGAGAGAAGGAAGGTCAAGTTCAAAGTTTTTTCTTTCCTTTGGGTTCAGGAAAAGGCAAGGCGAGCCAGAGGCAGGCGGGCAGACAGACAGGCAGGCAGGCAGGCAGGCATCTGATGGTTAAGTCCTCCCCCCTTCCTACTGGGGGACTTTCTTTTTTTCATAAGCAGAAGTCCCTGAGCAGCTGCAGTGCATTAGTTATAGTTTACCAGGCTGCTTTGTAGGTCTGACAAAAGCCCAGCCAGCCCCATGCTCCTCTCTGCTCAGCTCTGCGAGCCTCTGCTCTGCTGCTGTGTGCACAGATCCCAGGCTGGGGAGGAGGGTGAGTGACGTGGAACTCCAGCAGCTTCGTCGGGGAGTGTGTATGTGTGTGTGTGCGCGTGTGCGACACCCAGCCCAGAGGCTGGGGGACTCATCTGATCACCGCAGCTGGACCCCCACCTGCATCCCCCCAACCCCCTCCACGGACTCCATCATTGGAAAGAAGCCAAGGAAACCACGTTGTTGCCCTGGATTGGGGCCAACTGTACAAAGTTGACCAGGAAAAGGAAAAAAAAAAGGAATAATAAATAGTAATTAAAATGGCTCAGCAGATCACAAGCCCGGATACACTGACAGTCCCAGAGGTGGATAATCCGCATGGTCCAAACCCATGGCTCAACCAGGACCTTGTGAAATCCTTAAGGGAAAACCTGTTGCAGGAAGAAAAGTCCAAGACCACGAGGAAATCTGCTTCTCCCAAGCTCTCCCCGGTGATTTCTCCCAGGAATTCCCCCAGGCTCCTTCGAAGGATGCTGCTGAGTAGCCACATACCCAAGCAGAGGAGGTTCACCGTAGCACATACATGGTAAGGACCACTGGGTAACGCCTTTCTGCTTCAGGGATTTTTATTTTGATTTTTTGGTGCCTCCTGTCATTTATTGTGGGTGTGGGGTGGGACCTTCTCTGTCATTACTCCCTGAGATTTATTGGAAGTCATCCACCTTCACGAGATACCCTACAAATGTCCAAGTCTGGACAGGAGTCCTTGATTTAGGTAACAGGAGTGTTTGAGGTGGGTGGTTCTCCAAGTTCAATTCCTATTGCAAGTTCCTACAAGAAAATTGGATTCCAGATGTCAAATAAGAATGCAGGCTGAGTCCCACACCTATGTGGTGGCGTTTCTTTGATTTCTTAAATTAATATCCTGCCAGGTTCTCCAGCAGCTAAGAAAGGAAGGACCAGGAGGGAGGAAAGAAAACTTGAATTTAGCTGCCTTCTTCAGATCCCCATCTGAACAGAGATGCTATGTAATCATGTGCCCCCTCAAAGCCCCTCCTCACTGTGATTTCAGTATATTTTTTTTATTTTGATCATGCTTTTCAAAGATTGAAAGAAAAAGAATCAGGAACTCTGTGCAGAAAGTCGAAAGCTACTACTTGGTACTATCTAGTTTTTCAATTTTGTTTTTTTGAATGTTTTGTGTTTTTATATTTTTTTATGAGTATTTTCATCTTTAGAGTGGGAAACACTGTTTCATGCATATGTTTCTGTGTACTTTTCTGGAGAAATCTTTATGTTTTCTATTGTGTGAATTGTTTGGAGTTTTTTCCTTCAAGGCAATTTAGGGCTTTGATCAAAGGGTCCCTATTTTAGGGTGTAAGACACATGCTTTTGGTTAACTTAGGGAGTAATAGGGGCTGGGCACTACCTCTACTATTTCATAAAATGATGACAATACCTTGAGATAAATATCTAAAGGAAGAGAAAAATAATAATTCTGTTAGATAAGACCTTTGTCTGACATTGGTTTCTATATAGTTTTTCCATAGAAAACCGAACAGTGTGCAGAGAGTAGGAAAAAAAATCAAGACTTCAAAGAATAAATCAGCAAAAAAGTAGAATCTCATTCCAAACTGGTTGTACAGCTGTTCCCAGGAATACATTAATGTCACAGATCAAAGTTGATGACAAAGAACATAAAAAGCATGTCACATCCAAAGACACATCCAGCCTCAGAATGTTAATTTTAACTAGCTAGATTGTCTGACTGAAGACTTCTTATTGTCTTCAAGATTTGAACAACTACAAGACATGGCTCTGAGTTTAGTTGGGCAGGATCATTGCAAGAGATATAAGACACTGGATTTTTCAGTATTAAAAAATAATAATAATGGGAAATGATGCTTTCTTCTGAGAAAGATGATACCGTATACGACAAATTCGTCAGTGTCAAGCAGTGAATGAGAGGAAGGCAGAGACAAACACAGAGACATGCTCTGGAGGAGGGGCTTGGCTCTAGACCAGAGGGAGAGCTCACTGTCATTCAGGAAAAGGCAGAACCCACATTTTGTTTGAGTCACTTTATTATTACAGTTCCTAAAGTGTACCCATTTGCAAATGGCTTGAGCCTCAGCTCAACGCTTGATTTCAGTCTCTTAGAAGCCAACTAGAGTTCAGTTGAAGGTTATCTGAGCTATTTGGGCATTTGAGATGGAAGGCAGGCAGGAAATCACATGAAAACAGGCTTTCTTCTGAAATTTCTGGTACTTCCTTTTCTGGTGCTGTTTGGAAAAACTCCAAGAGCATGAATTCTATCAGTATTTAATTTTGACCTATTAGATCTCTGCCAGATCAGGGAGGCATGAAGAGAGGCGTGGTGATGGAAAAACATATACAGGGTATTGATTCTCAACTAACTCAGGCGGAAGCTGGTTCCATCACTAAGAGAAACCATGTAGCAAGGGGGTTGGAAAGATATTTCTGATTCTCCTTATTGCTTGAGTGAGCCAAAGACCTTCATAATATCCCCAGGTGTATTTGGACAACTATTTTTTTCCATCTGTACTTTGGGATTTTACAATAACATATCTCAGATCCTTGATATCTAACCATATATACATTTTTCACTTCTTCCTAAATTATCAGCTATAAAATGCATGCTTTGTATCATCTGGATTCAGAATACTTGCTACTAATGCTGCTTTTCCTTGTATCATTCTATGTATAAAAACAATACCTATGTAGTATTTACGGTGTGTACTTAATAGTTACCAAGGAGAACAGGGATTTTTCGTAAGTTCAAAGTGATTCACACTGAAAAAAAAAATAAAGGATGGGAGGGCTCTGTTTAAGTTAAAAGTTTAATGTACTCTAAAACGTTCTCTGAGTCTTGGGGGACTGATACAGTAAAGAGTAATGACCTGCTTCTGCTTTTGATGGAGAGGCAGCATTCCTCCTGGTGCTTGAGGGACCTGGGATCTTACCATCCCTTGGTACTACTGCCTGCCTGCCATTCACAATTTCCAAGGTTGTCTGCCTAAGCTGAGAAAGAATATGGAGGAGTGTATGTGTGTGTGTTTAGAAGGCATGCCTGGAAGTCCATGAATAATGTAGGTTTGTCTTCTCCTGGATAAAACTCAGCTTTGTGACCACATCTACTAGCAAAGGAGTCTGGGAATCATCTTGGCTCTGTTTTAGGGTGTCAGTCATACACATCAGGTGGACAGCTGTGGGTATAGTAGAATGACAACCTGTTTCATTCTGTAATCTATACTACAGTTGGATTCCTAGAACAACGTCTAAGGTAAACTGATGAACCTTCTTGCAAAGCTCCTGGGTGAGGAGCCTACAAAGAATTTTTTTTTACTGGAAACACTTTTACTTAGAAGAAGCACCTGAAATTTTCTAAATGTCATCCCTGAGTCCAGGACTCCCTAGGAGCCCACCAGCTTGAATCATTGCTCTTTTTCCTTAGGTTTTCATGGAAACAAAAGCTGTGGAATAAACCACTGGAGAGCCAGGGTCCTGTTCTGTTCATTTCTGTAATCCATCCTTTTGAGTGATGGCTGTGCAGTGGTGGATACTCAATGAATATCTCAGAACTGGATCCACTGATCAACATTTTAGTGTTCTCATGTTTTTAAAATGTCTCCTGTTTTCTTAAGTAAGCACTCTGTCGTTTCACCTGGTTATACCCTGTGTTTACCAAGTATGTCCTCATTATTCTCATCCTGAAACTTTATTTGAGTTTTCAGGGTCCATTTAAGATCAATGTACTGAGCTGACCTCGGTGCTGTGTGACTCAAGTAGAGAACACTTAAGTAGTCAGAAAACAGGCTGCTGGGGCTGGAGAGATGGCTCAGTGGTTTAGGCACTTAACCTGTAAAGCCTAAGGACACCAGATCTATTCCCTGGTACCAACATAAAGCCAGATGCACAAAGAGGCACCTACATTTGGGTTCATTTGAAGTGACTGGAGAGCCTGGCATGTCCATTCTCTTTGTCTCACTTCTCTCTCTCTCTCTCTCTCTGCTTGAAAGTAAGTAAATTAAATATTTAAAACAACTTAAAAAAAACCAGGCTGCTGAAGTTTAGACTCTGACTTTTCCATTTAATAGTTGTATAATTTTGGACAAATTAATATATGCCTCAGTTTCCCTATGATCCATTTTCTGGAGACTAGTATCTAATCAATATTATGGTTTCATTCATTATAATTTTGTATGAATAAAAATGTGTTGCATAAGAATGGATACTTAGCGAGCATCAGAAATGAATATTTGCCTTATTATGTGCTAAATGTCCACTATTCTAGCTTTGGTCTGCATAAACCTTTAAAATCATGTTTAAACTTTTGGACAGTTCAAGTGTCAGTTGCTTGTAGATGGATTGAAGTGAATTTTGATAATGAGTCCAAGACCCCAAAGGAAAGTGTTATCAGTTTTATGACTGTGAAGATGGAGAGGCTGAGGCAGAATCATAGGGTGGGTGTCTCTTCTCTGCCTGTTTCCTGTCAAGAATCTCTAGCCCCTCATCTTCCTGACATCTTTCTCTTGTTCTCTCTGCAACAAGTAATCTCTTCCTTCTTTGAATTCTGTAGCATCTCACTTCTACTGCTGCTCTGTTACTGCTTACTGGTAATTATCATGTCAGTAGACAACATTTATTGAGCACTGGTATTTGTTGTGCCGCTTTATGAAGATTAGAATTCTCTTCAATCCATCGTTACCACTGTTTTTTTTTTTATTTTTAAAAATATATACTACATTTCCATTTAGTGATGATATCTGAGTGGGGATTTCCTCTGTGTTCAGTAGGAATCCTAGGGCCACTGGTTTCTCTGATAAGGAAAACTAAACTTCCAGTGTTGGTTTATTTCAGAAAAAAAAAAAATCAGCCAGGAAATTCTTTACATCTCTCGGGTTTTTCCTCAATCAATTTTAGGACAATTTCCTTTGTGTTAGAACTAAATAAGGTTATAGAAGGGAAAAAAATCCTTTTGGTTTAGAACTGGGGAACATCAAAGTCATTGGTTAGTCATAAGTAAATCACAAAGCCTCTGATTTTTCATTGCACAATCTTTGTTTTGTTTTGTCTTGTCTCACTATTATAGCCCAGACTGGCTTCAAACTAACGATCCTCCTGTCTCTTGAGTATTATAGGTATGCGGCATCAAGCATAGTGAATTTCACATTCTTTTGCAAATCAATTTCCTATTAATTATAACCACTTTTTAAATGACATTTTTCATGTTTGCGTAATATAAAGCCAAAGGTTCACCACTCAGATTTTTTAAAATATCAACATTTTGTCATTATTTGCATAAGTTATTTTCCCCCTATGGTGCTGGGGATCAACCCTCGCGCCCCATTGACATTAGTCAAGTGTCCTAACACTGAGCCTTACTTCCAGCCAGCCTCCATTCTTGTTAATGAATTGCTGGAGCCATCTTGCATCCTGTTCTCTTGCCTCCCCAGAGGATCTCAAAGTCAGTGTGCTCTTCCCTTCATCTTTATATCTTTAAAAATATTTATTTGCAAAGAGAGAGGGAGGGGGAGGGAGGGATGCAGATGGGGGAATGGACCCACCAGGGCCTCTTACCACTGCAAACAAACGCTAGATGCATGTGCCACTTGGTGCATCTTGCTTACATGGGTACTGGGGAATTGTACCAGGGCCATCAGGCTCTGCAAGCAAGTGCCTTTAACCATTGAGCCATCTCTCCAGCCCATCTTTTCTTTTTAAACACATACAAGCGAATCCTGATTGTGTGTTCACTAAATGTGGTTATATGTCATATATACACCAAACAATGAACGAGGAATATGTATCATAGATAACGCCCTTCACCACACACAGGTGCCAGTTCTTTTCGAAGGTATTTTTCAGGACTATATTTGAGGACTTGCTTTACCTCTCCTGTGTTTGTCCTACTTAGGAGCCAGGCCACCTCTTCTCTATGTTTTCTGTTGAAAATAGTCAGAGAAAAGCATTGTGTCACTCTCCTTGCAGGAAGGAAGTCAGGTGAGGGCTTCAAGAGAAGGGTGATACCAGGAAGTGGAAGGAAATTTCTGGGGCAACCATTGAGGACACATAACTAGAAGCAGCCTGGGCGTGTTTGGGGCTGGTGCACACAGCCCAGAGTCCCGCCATGACCATGGTATAACTGATTGTTTCTGTCACTGAGAATCATGACAGGCAGAACACAGTAAGTTGAGGGTGTGAGCTTTTGACCAGTGCTGAAAGGCATGGTTAGCCTTTATAAATCCAGAAGAACCCAGAAGGACGGTTCTCTTAAATAATACAGCAATTGATTTGCAATATCTATGGCATTACAAAGATCAAAATATAGCAATTAGTAAAGAAAAAAAGGTTGATTGTCTCCTGTGGCCATCGATATTTGTCATAAAGAAAGCGAAAGTCATGAAGCCCGTCTTAATCAGCAGTGATTGTTACTAGGGAAGAAAATGCTTCCAAACAAAACAGAGTCTTTCTATCAAAATTGGTAGCAATGTTAAATGAGAAGTATGAACTTGAAAGAGTTCATTTAAATTATTTAAATTGTGGCCTTAATTGCTTCACTTATTGCTTGAATATAAAGAGAGAGAGAGAGAGAGAGAGAGAGAGAGAGAGAGAGAGAGAGAGAGAGAGAGAGAGAGAAAACACCAGGGCCACCACCTAGTGGGACTGGCTTATGTGGGTACTGGGGAATTGAACCCAGGGCTTTAGGCACTTGAGGCAAGTGCCTTAACCACTGAACAATCGCTCCAGCCCACTGTTAATTTTTTAATGAGGCAAATTTGTCCTTGAAGTCACAGTTTTAGAAAGAAGTTGTATTATCAAGAAAGCAAAACTATGTTGCTGTTTTAATGGTTTTGCTTAAAAAAGTTATTTTTACTGCTGTGACTGGTTTAGTATAGCGGAAATCAAGGGTTACCAGGTCTGTTGTCCACTTGATTTATGACCTTAGTCATTCAACTCCTTTGATCGTAGGCTCTCTGTTCAAGACACGTGTTGTAAAGGCACCTGATATTTACAAGTAAAATGATACTGACTAATTAAATCTGTTTGAAAATTGATAACAAACTACAGTGCATTGCATATAAACAAAGAGCACAAGTTCTAGCTTGCTGCTTGAAGAATGTTCTCTATTCCTAATGGCTCAAAACAGCAGGGAATTCTTCTGTTGCTCTGTCACTTGTTCAAAGGCTTCTGGTCTTGCAGAATGAGGATACTGATGAAAGACTCACAAATTTTTGTGTGCAATTTTTTAAAATTTCTTTATTTGCAAGGAGAGAGAGACAGAGAGAGAGAGAGAGAGAGAGAGAGAGAGAGAGAGAGAGAGAGAGAGAGAGAGAGAGAGAGAGAGAGAGAGAGGAGTATGGGTGTGCCAGATGCATGTGCCACTTTGTGCTCCCAGCTTTAAGTGAGTTCTGGAGAAACAAACCTGTGTTGTTAGGCTCTGCAGGCAAGTGTCTTAACTGCTGATTCATCTTTCCAGCCCCTCCCCCTTTTCTGTGCAAGTTTAAGAACAAAAGTTCTCTTCAACTATTTCAGGTAAAATACTCTCAAAAATGGGGTTTTAGATGTTGAGATGAGAAGAAATGATCTGATTTTGCTTTGGAATCTAAAACTTGGGTTCATAGTTCCATTTCTTTAAACGTATTATGATGTAGGTATACTTGATTTAGCTCCTCCTGTGTCTGTTTCTTTATCCATATTAAACCTTGAAAACACCTCAGATTGAGCTTAAGCATTATTATACTTTTCTGTGCAGATGTTGAAGCACAGGGGAAAAATTCCACCATCAAGATTATTTGTTGGACATCAATGAAACCAGTTGAGTTAAATTTCAAATCCAGGTCTTCCTAACTCTCCATCCTTTGCTATTTCTCTTTGTTTTATTTGACTCATATTCATTATTAACTTCAACATGTTTTGCAAATGTTTTAAGAATATCCAAAAATGTAATAAAATGAAATGAATTATCATAAGGGTAGAGCTGAACCCTTTATTGATGTGGACTCTAAGTTTACTTATTTATATGTGTGGATTGTAGGAAAGCTGACATCCTATCTTCTGATATAAATATATGTGTGTGGAGGAGAAATCTCTACCTCAGTTGAATGAAGAGCTTCAAGGTTCAACAGGGACATTCCAATGTAGAGTGGTTTTTAAGTAAGTCAGGATTGAAAACAAAAGCAATCAGAATAATTTTATTTTCAGCGGTTCACTGAAAAAGACAAGAGAGGCTTAGGATCTAGGGAAAAAAATCAAGTCAGAAATCTATTAAGATTTGTTTTCTTGGCTCCATAAAAGCCAGCTGGGAACTATGGTCCACAGGCTCAAGTTACTAAGCAACAGAGCAGCAAACTGCTTGTTAACCGGATCTGGCCTGACTCACAGTCTGACTGTGAGTGACAGGGTGTCCAATGAGAAGGAGCAAGGCCCACCTAACCTCCCAGCAATTTCTTCCTTTTATTTGCCAGCCTTCCTGTCTAATCCCACCACTATATGACAGTTCACTGAGAAAAGAATTTGCTTTTGAAATGGAAATATCTGTGGGTACAGAAGCAAATATTACTGTTGCTCTTTTTAAAAATTTTTAATTTTTTTTTTATTTGCAAGAAAAGAGATAGGGAGAAAGAGAGAGAGAGAGAGAGAGAGAGAGAGAGAGAGAGAGAGAGAGAGAGAGAGAGAGAATGAATATGAGAATATGGGTGTGCCAGGGCCTCTAGCCACTATAATTAAACTCTATATGCATGTGCCACTTTATGCCTCTGGCTTACATGGGTAGTGGGGAATTAACCTTTGGTAGTTAGGCTTTACAGGTAAGTGTCTTAACTGCTGAGCCATCTCTCCAGGTCTATTGTTCTTTTAAGCACAATTTATAAGATCATTTCCTTTGGTTCAATATCAAATACATAAAAGGTAAGCCTTAATAAGATGAAATAAAGTTAGAAAACATTTGAATTGCCAGCCTGACTTTGTATTTTCATGAGAAAATATAGTCTGGGCTAACATTCCCTTCTTTCACCTGCTGAGGATTTCTTTGAGCTCTCTGAGGTGGGTGCTGTAATTCAGCAGTGCTCTCTTCCAGTGTCTTCATTTTCATTTGTGAGTATGAATGATTATATCATTGGAATTTTCCTAAAATGCCAGGTTCCCCCCAATGCATCATCTTTATGCCAATGATGAAAACCCACAAACCCAAGCGTCATCTGTGTAATATGTATTCCAAAAATATTTATGGTTTGATCAGTTTCTTAACAGTGCTTTCATTATTTCAGCTCTTATGCCAAATACCCAAAGGATCCATAATCTTCCAGAATGCACTTGGTCACTGCAGTGGAAAGAAATTTCAGACTCAATGATTAACCATTTGTATGGACTTTGTCACTAAGATTGTGTGTGTGTTTGCATATTCTGAATTTCTGCATACCTAGATTGATATAGTTAGAAATATATATACATATATATAATAGGTCCTTTATATTTTTAGATACACATTAAATATTAAAACAATATTTGAAAACAATTTATTTTTAAAATTATACAGATATACATATGAGTTTTAGGAAATTACTGGATAAACTACTGGGTTAAACTCGAATGAGTTCTCTTTGTCTCTTGGGGATTCATGCTGGTTAAATTATACACCAAGACCTGAGCTTACAAAAGAAATGCCAAGCTTCTGAGGAGAAGTTTGAAAACAGCCATCTCCCTAGTTCCTTTTCCTTCCATGTGACAATTTGGAGACATTCGAACTAGCATATACTAAGCACCACATCTCTACAGAATCATTAAAATTAAATAATAGGATTGCCCCTTGAAGAGATTTAGCAATGAAATATGATTTTAATATAAATATTTTGCTCCATTATTCAATATATATTCATTTTTACATTATAATAATTTCAAACCAGCAAATTTCCTTTCCATTACCTTTCTGCAATAGGTCTGAAATCCAATTAACTATTATTAAAACAAAGTAGCTTCCTCTTTATATGATTATTTTAGTCATCTGCTTGTTTCATTTTGTTTTCTTACATTCCTGATTTCACATTTATATTATTTTTCACGGTGAGTGTGGATAGTTGACCTTTAAAGCCAGCAGCCTTCTGACTAATAAGGTTGCATGCGTTACTATTTCTCCTTCTCTGCCTTCTTTATGTTTGCAGTGTTTGTTTTACTTTGCTTCATTCTGCTAAATGATTATTTTATGGCCTTCTATTGAGTAAGTGCCAACCAGAACAGCATATGATTTATGGGTAGTAATAACTAAAACATATATGAATTACAGGCTGATGACGCACAAGGCGGACATCTATGGCTCTCTTCTGAATAGAACCTGGCTTCCTTTAATAAACCCCTCTTACTAATAGCATCCACACCACTGGTTCGATGATATTTCCTCTCTCACCTTCATGGTTGAAGACATTTGCATTTAGTATTTTAGTAGATTTGCATTTTTCATTTATAGTTTCTTATGTTTATAAATTAGTTTTACATTGTGACTGGAACTTGGTAACAAGTGTCATTTATCAGGTATCCATATAATTGGAAGAATAATCTAAAAGGCACATTAGAGTCATATCTACCTACACACTGTGAAAGACTAAAGCCCCATAGCCTGAGGTCAGTTCTCTGTTTAATATGGCATTTAGTAAGTAATATATAGACTTAGGAGAGACCAATTAGATCTCCAATCTTCAGGCAGTAAAAATGACTGAACAAAGATTTGAATAGGAAATAACCTCCCTGTTATTTAATTTGATATATTAAAATTCAATAAACTACATCAGCTACCTAACACTGTCATGATGTGACTGACTGAAGCCATCTAATATCCCAACCCAGTGGTCCTCAAGCCATGGATACTTAGGAATCTTCATCTTACAGGATTTCTTCTGGTCTGATATACTTAGTTGAAAATAAACACACTGAACTTGGCCTGGGCGAATCTGATTCCTAAGCAAATGTTGGTACCCTTCTTATCAACCTTATAATTCTTAATTTCCAAACTGGTAGATACTCAAGTGCAAAGAAGCATAGAATTACTCCCTGAAAAAATACTGTAACAACTCATAGTAGCTTCCCAGTTCTACACCCCAAAGGTGCAGATGTTTCCTTTAAATTACAGGCTCTCCAATTAGTGAGAGTTGAGGCAACTGAGCCTCATTCCCCACAGCTCTTATTTCTTGACTGGAGTATCACATGGAGCTTGCTGTATAATTTTAAGGGCCCATGTAACATGGAAACACAAGGTCTCTTGTTCAAAAAAACTATATCACAGATTTCCTGTTGGCAACATCGGAACTATTCCGCTCTACGCAGGTCACTTCTGAGAAAATACCTGGGTGTCGAGGTCATCAGGCTCTTCAGGCAAGCTGCTTTACCATCTCTCCAGCCCCTGGAACCCCAATTTTCAAGCCATCTCTTCAGTAGCTCTGTGTTAGAGGAACATCTTGGTTCATCATGTCTGTCTCTTTCTCAGGTCCATAGAGACTCCCGAGGACCATGTTATGCATTAGGGGAGAAATCAAAGTTTCAAGGGAAGTCACAATGTACCAACTCTAAGTGATTAAGGAGAGGCATTATCACACATTCCTCTGCAGAGGGGTTTTTCTTTTTGCATCATGTGAGCAACTGCACACAGTCAATCAGAAGCTGTGCTGCCAGTTCGTTTCACATCACTTACAGATATGCTAATGCCAGCCATGGGGTATGTCACTAGCATTTCCTATCAATGTCAATGCCCATCTTTCCCGAAGCCACCTCAGTTAATAGTTCAACTGTATTTCTGTCACAGCTCTTTAAAAATTTTACTGATCACTTTCATAATTATAGACCATAAACCATTATGATTCCTTCCCTACTCTCCCTCAAGTCCCCCCTCAGTTAGTCTATTTTGTTTTGGTGTCATCATCTTTTCCTCCCATTATGTATAGGTATGATCAGGCACTGTGAAATCATGAATATCAAGGTCATTTTGTGTCTGGAAGTTTGCATTGTAAACAGTCCTACCCTTCCTTTGGCTCTTATAATCTTTCCACCATCTCTTCCACAATAGACCCTGAGCCTCGGAAAGTGTGATAGAGATGTCCCAGTGCTGAACACTCCACTGTCACCTCTTCTCAGCATGATGGTGTCTTTTTTGTTATCCTAGTGGTCACCTCCATCTGAAAAAGAGAAGCTTCTTTAGCCAAAAGTGAGAGTAGCATTATCATATGGCATGCTCATTTAAAAATATAAGTGCTTGTAAGACAGATTGGTGGGCATAATGTATGTATCAAGCCAGACAACAGCAGGCATTACTCCCCTAGGGCTCATGATCTCCCCACCACAGGCTTTTGACTAGGTCTTCAGTACCAGGCATGTATTTCCTCCCTAGAAGCAGGGCCTCCAGTCCAATTACAGAGCAGTTGGTTTACCCCACAATAGACATTCCACTATTGCCCCAGTTGGCACATTTGGCCTGGCTGGCCAGTCTTAAGTCTTGCAAGGTCCACTGCTGTTCACCACCGTTGATGACCTTGCTCTCCCATAGGGATGCAGGCAGCCATGTTTTTTTCCAGCTTTCTGTCAGCTGGTCCACAGGGAGGAGGTTTCTGGCTCAGCTCCAGTTGGATTTCCCAGTGTCTCTTGGAGCTCTTTTCCACCATTACCACCTCCATTTTCAGCACCTTAGGCCAAAATATCCCTCATTCTATCATCAGCCCTGTCACCTGATTTATTTTGGTCTCTACTGTGAGTATCAGACCTCTGTCCCAGCTGTTAGGTGACCTCACAAAATCTGGCATCTTATCTTCACCCCCTTAGCTCCTATTTCAGATGTCTCTTCTAGAAATTTCCACTTGGAAGATCCACTCTGATCTTAAGCTTGCAATTCTATTTCCCTTCTCATTGCTGGGAAAAAATACCATACTGGAAGCAGCTTATGGGAGAAAAACGTTTATTTCAGGTTTACAGATTCTAGTAGACACCTCGTCATGTCGGAGGAAATGGGATCACTTCAAGGAGCATCTAGAGTAGAGAGAAAAAGACAATAGTCAGAGTTCAAGCTGGTTTAGAACACATCTGAGAACTGGACTTCACCTCATGGTCTTGGTGACACACTTCCTCTAGCAGGGCTCCACTTCCCAAATGCTCCAAGCTGTAAGTAGGAAACTTAATCACAGAACCTGACGCTATGGGAACATTTTACATTTAAATCCTAACATTGCTATTTCCTTCTTTCTGAATTTTCAGTGCTATTCATGAAACCGCTCTTTTCATAGAATTGGTTAAAATCATTTTTTACTTTCACTATATCTCCCCATCATCTGGGCTTACTTGTTCTTACATTTAGGAGCTTTGACCATTTCTTTCCAAGTTCACTATCTTTTGATTATTCTTTTTTGTTTTTGTTTTTGAATTTTTAAAATAGGGTCTTGCTCTAGCTCAAGCTAGCCTGGAAATCAGTATGTAGTCTCAGGGTAGTCTTGAAACCAAAGGAATCCTCCTACCTCCCAGTTGCTGGGATTTAAGGAATGTGTCACCATGGCCAGCCCAAGCCCACCATCTTTTTAAGTACATGTCCCTAAGTAGAGTGACCACTGTGACATTAACTCATGTTGGTCCATCAATCTTTATCCCCTGAAGTATAGTCTACTTGACTTATTACTTGTTCTAAATTCATGCTTTGGCCATCAGTCCACAGGCAAGATCAGGATATGCACAGTTTTGTCTATAAATAATCATATAAGAATCTGTTAATTTAGTCTCTCTGGGAATGATGGTGCAAAGATAGCCATGTAGATACAAATAACATGTCTATGCTCCAATAACTTAAGCAATGTGCTAGGATTGGACCACTGACCTTTTTTTTTTTTTTGCCCATCTGACCTTCAGGATCAAGGCCATACTCTCAACATGGTCCTTAAGTCTGAAACTGTGGTTACAAACTTCCCTCTACAGCCGTCTTTGCTAGGATTTCCATTGCATCTTCACTGCCTTTCATTCCGAGGCTGAATCTTCAGCTAATGATCAAACCAAGGTAATGCTCTGCCTCAAGGACTGTCTTGCACACTAACAGAGGTTAAGAGCACTCTAACTCACTATCCACCAGGTGACAGTCACATCCACCCTGTGAAAATCCAAAGGGTCTCTAAACATTACCATATGTACCCTGACAAATTGTTCCAGGTGAGAATGAATGACTTAGGGCCAGCTCTTCATGACCTCATTGTATTCGTAGCAACCAGCAAGGTCTTGTGATATTGCAAGAGGTCCAGAACTCCATGGCCTAGTCCAATACTGGTAATTCACCTTGGCTTCTAAGTTCTAGGAGTATCATTTAACCCCTAAACACCACAGGGTTAATTTCATCTCTAAATGGAGATCTTGCTAATTTGCAGATGCTTCAAAGAATTATTTGAAAGTATAGTCTGTGTTAACAAAAAGATGTTTTAAAAGAATAAAGTGGTGTTCCAGTATAAAACAATAGTAGCAGAGATGGAACACTGAGTGTGGTTTGAGAGTTGAAATATGGAAGACTAATGGGAGTTGAATTCAACACCCATAGTCTGTCTTCTCTGCTTTGCTGTGTGGGATGCATTTGGGACACTTTCTTTGCTCTCAGAGATTATGATTTGGTGGAGAGGGGGTAAACTATGACTGCTCAGATGATCATGAAGTGAGTGAAGCAGAAAACTGGATTTAAAATGTGGTGGTGTGGTAGTTGTTTATGGGAGATGGGTTGTAGGGATCACTCAAGACTTCTTCATGCATAGGGCAGGGGAAGTGGGAAGAAGTCAGAGGGATCATACTCAAACCTGTCCTAAGTGATCTCATTTAATTCTTATGGCAATCCTATTAGGTTTAGCTCTGATCACATTTTACAAAGAGAAGAATGGGTCCTAGAAGATAACTTGAAATAGATCAGACAGAAAGCCTGGAGAATTTCAGTAGGGAGAGAACTGATGTTGGGAGAGAAGGTATCAGAAGATCCTCTCACCCAGAACAGTATGAACAGATGTGGGGATTCTAAGGCATGTGGATGACTTTGCATTCTGTTGGCTCTGCAGATACTCCTGAACTAGGTTTTGAAGAGTAGCTACAACTTCTGTCCCTCCCGACTTTTCCCTCATCCTCTCCCTCCCCTTACTGCAAGGGATTTATATGCTTAAATGTAACATGACCGATTTTATCTTCTTTACAGCTTTACTCCGCATAAAAGGAAGTGACATTTTGAGTTATTGCCCCCTAGTAAGCTGGCTAAGGTGCAAGCATATGTGTAAAATCCTTTCAGGGTTTAGAATGTGACTAGGACAATCCAAACTATGTTTTACCTAGTTAAATCCCTGTGACTGCTTCACAGGTAACCCTTGTGGAACAGGAGAATAAACAAATCTTTTTAAAAATATTTTATTTATTCATTTTCAAGCAGAGATACACACACACACACACAGAGAGAGAGAGAGAGAGAGAGAGAGAGAGAGAGAGAGAGAGAGAGAGAGAGAGAGAGAGAGAGAGAGAGAGAGAGGCACCAGGGCCACCTCCTTGTGGGTCTGGCTTATGTGGGTACTGGGGGCCTTAGGCACTGGAGGCAAGTGCCTTACCTGCTGAACCATCTCTCCAGCCCGAGAATAAACAAATCTATTTCCACTTCAATTAGATCTGTTCATTTTGTTGGTGGCACCTGTATCCAGATACAAGCTAGAGCAGAAGCATTCCTTATGTGAGAACGGTGCCTGCCTTTTTACTAAATTGCAAGAGTTGAATGTTTGAACACACCTAGAAATTCAAGTGAATTCTACAGGAATCCACCTTGCTCTGGAGTCAATTTTCTGTTTCAAGATTAACTCATCGTGGCAAAAGTCAGGGCAAAATATCCTTTCATCCATTCAAAAGACAGTTCCTGAGTGTCTGTTCTTTACCTGTTATTCTTCTGAAAGATAAAGCCTAATAAATGTGGACAGAGTCCTGCCCCATTGTAATGGAGAAAAAAAACAGCATGCAAATAAATGTTATAGTGGCCCAGAAAATGACAGGTCCCGTAAGAAAAAAAAAAGTTAGGATAAAGGAATACCGAGAATTATATAAGATTTTTGGGAACATTATATGGAGAATTTGAGCAGTGATCTGAAACATGATGATTATCTATGAGAATAACAAGTGCAAAGTCCCTGAGGGAGGATGTGACTGGCATTTCAGAGGGAGGAGAGAGCTATAAAAAAGAGGTCAGAGTCATCGAAATGAGTCAGGTCACGTAGTGTTTTGAGTCTGTATTAAGGACTTGGGATTTCCTTGGTGATGGCTGTGATGCATGGACCAAGGTGAAAAGTTTTGGAAGTCGGAGTGTCTGTCTCATGGGAAATCCCAGTATATCTTGAGGTTTGCAAGTATCTGTAAGGGTCCTTTGTAGAAAATATAGATGAAGAGAAAGGGTGATTGTACAGAAGACAGGTGAAGGGACTGTTAGAACATTCCAGGTGAAATGCAATGGTGGTGTAGAGTAGCAGAGGTAAAAGCATGTTCACACTTTTGTCTATAGTTTGAAAGCAGAGACACTAGAATTTGATGATTTCTGAGTGTGAATGGTGAAGTGAAGCATCAAGGAAGGCTGCCAGTTTGGGGGCTGTCATGGTTTGATCCAGGT
The DNA here is from genome assembly GCA_004024765.1 of Zapus hudsonius. Lineage (NCBI taxonomy): Eukaryota > Metazoa > Chordata > Mammalia > Rodentia > Dipodidae > Zapus > Zapus hudsonius. The sequence goes on along the minus strand of PVHP010004530.1, from coordinate 17,578 downwards.
GTCCCCCACAAACTAATGAATGTGTTCTCAGTGCTGGATCCCCAGCTGATGGCAGTTTGGGAATTAGAACCTCACTAAAGCTGTGTTGTTGGGGGCGGGCTTATGGGGGTTATAAGCCAGCTTCCCTTTGCCAGTGTTTGGCACACCTTCCTGCCATTGTTTGCAGTGCTGTGGTGGAGGTGATGTCCACCCTCTGCTCATGCCATCGTTTTCCCTGCCAGGATGGAGTCTCCCCTCGAGTCCCTAAGCCAAATAAACCCATTCCTCCTCAAACTGTTTTGTTTGGGTTCTCTCTGTGCAGCAACTAGAAAGCTGACTGCAGCAGGGACTGAGCAGCAGACAGAATGTATTTGCTATTCACTGAACCGAACAGATGGTGCGAGGAGCATTTTCAGGGGACATGGTTCAGGAGATAACTGTTGCATTTGCAGGGGGAAGTATTGTTTTGAAGTGAGGAATAGCACTAAAACCCATCATTTTGGGGGCTGAGAGCAGGCTCAGCAAGTAAATTGAGCTTGTCACTCAGGTAAAAGGACCCAAGTTCAGTCCTCAGTACCCACCTAATAAGCTGGGTGTGATCACATATACCTGCCATCTCAGGACTGAGGGGGGTGAAGACAAGAGAATCATTGGGGGGGGGTTACTTGCTTTTTGGGTGTACAACCACAAAATGGCAATGAGTACAGTGAGAGACTCTTTCTCAAAGAAACAAGATAGAAGAATGACAAAAGAATCCTCTGGCCTCTGTATGCATATACACAGAATGTGTGCGCCTTCCCACAGGAGTGTATATACTACATACATGCACACAATCACACATACGATGCATATACAAACAAAAAGATAAATGTTTGGAAGTTATTAAATATAAATATAGAAATTGTAAAAAGTCATGATACTAGATTGCAGTTTCCCGGGGTTTAGGAATAAATAGAAAAAAAATAGTGATGCCAGTTTGGTTTCAAACTTTCAAAAATAGCAAGAGGAAGAAACAATACCAGAGGAATCAATGAAGAAGGTGAAGGAAAAATCGAGAATGATATCTGGAGGCTAAATGAGCAAAACTTTTCAGGAAAAAAAAAGATTAACTTTTTTGAGCAAAACTTTTCAGAAAAAAAAAAGATAAACTGTATCCAATGCTTCAGAGAGGCCAATGGATGGAAGTTAGGAAGAAAGGACTGGGCAGGGAACAGCAGGGGGGGGGGGGCATGAGCAGTCCCCAGCACCAGCAAAGAACAGGCTGGTCAGACACGATGAATTAACCCAGAATTTCAGACTAAAACAATAAGCATTTATTATCTCATATAATGTCTGGAATTTTAAAAATCAGGTTAACAGCTTAAGGAGGTTTTTTTTTGTTCCCTTTCTTTAGAAAATTGTCCTTTAAGAACTTGAACTCAAGCTGTTAGGGATGCCTTCTCTGAACTATGAGGTCACTTCCCAAGGTGGTCCTACTTATATGTTACTGCGTTCTTGTTTCCCACTATCTATGGACAAAAGACTTCAGTTCTCTTCTGAATGGTTTTCAACAGAGAGACCAGAGAGAACAAGAAACCACAATGACTTTTATGGCATTGATTTGAAAGTGACACACCATCATTCTGCCATTTTGTTGGTGTCTCTCTCTCTCTATCTCTCTATCTCTCTCTCCATTCCTGGCACAATGGAAGACTGCTCACAGGTGTGACTGTGAGGAAGTGATATAAAGTCACCAGCTCTAGTGAGATCACGTGAGTTTAAGAGATGATGGGAGAAGCAGAAGCCATAGATGACTATTGGAATCTCGCTGCCATGTAGGGTGGACAGTATGGTGAATATTGAGATATTAGCTGTGGGGGGGGATATATCACAGGGTGCTGTTCGATTATCTATATTGAAGTGAGTTGATGTGATAGTGAAGGACACCTGAAAATGAAGATATTTTATCATGAGTTTTTGCAGAGAATTTCAGTAGTATCTTCTAAAAACATTTTTATTTATTTGCAAAGAAAGAGAGATGAGAGAGAGAGAGAGAGAGAGAGAGAGAGAGAGAGAGAGAGAGAGAGAGAGAGAGAGAGAGAACATGGGCATGTCAGGGCCTCTAGTGCTGCAAACAAACTCCAGACTCATGTGTCACCTTGTGCATCACTTTTGTGTGGTTGCTGGGGAATAGAACTTGGATCATTGGGCAAAAAGCAAGTGCCTTAACCGCTGAGCCATCTCTCCAGCCCAGGAGGGGTATCTCGAGAGGATCTGTAAAAAAGAGCATGAACAAAGGGGCCGACTCCATTGAGGAAATAGCTCCATCATTATCATGATTGAGAAAGAAGTGTTGAAGTCTCTGGTGTCAGCAAGGCTGATGTCCTGGTAGCAATGCTTGTAGGAGTGAGTGTATAAAAGGCCTCTTTAAGTTTTGTCCATTTATTTAGAAATAAAACACTAACCTCATCAGCTTAAGATTAGAAAAAATATTGAACCAGTGAAAAAAGAAGAAAAGATGTGAATAATCATCTCCAAAGAAAGAACATGGTCTACAAACAAGAAATATTAAAAGAAAAAAAATTCCACAAGAAGCACCTCAGTCATTTAAAGGTGCTGCAGTTGTTTGTCTTTTCCTTAGCTACTCTTTTTTTAAAATTTTATTTATTCATTTTCAAGGAGAGAAACGAGAGAGAGAGAGAGAGAGAGGGAGAGAGAGAGAGAGCACACATGCACCAGGGCCACCACCTTGTGGGCCTGGCTTATGTGGGACCTGGGGAATTGAACCCAGGGCCTTAGGCACTGGAGGCAAGTGCCTTAACTGCTGAACCATCTCTCCAGCCCTTCCTTAGCTACTCTTGACTGCGTGGCCATAACCTAGAGTTGGGGAGACAATGGATTTAGGACGAAGCATGACGGTACATGCTTGTAAATCCATTTCTTAGGGAGTAGAAGCATAATCGAATTCCAGGCCAGCCTGGCCTGCATAGTGAATCAAGGCCCAGCCTGATATTATAGTGAAACCTTTTCTCAAATACAAACAAATGAAAAACATAAAAAAATGAGATTTTATCTGAGATGAGATACTTCATCAAGTTGGAGTGGAAGGATTTGTAGAGAAGTGTTTGGGATGCCTTATCCCTGCCCCAGTTATTCATAAGCTGCACTGAGGGGAGAAAGTTGGTTAGAATCAGTAAAAACCTGTAAAATAAACTATTTTGAGTATTTGATGGGTTTGGAAAATTTCGGAGTCATAATACTAGCAAAGATTTGTGGAGATGCTAAAACAAGTGTTCATAATATGAGTGACTGGCTAGAGGGAGACCTTGCACGTGGTTTTAAAAGGATGATAACTGAAGAGGAATTGTGGGTAGGATTATTTGACCTGATATCAAGGAACTGTGGGAGAAAAATTTAGCCATTAGGAATCATGTGGATTTGTGTTAGCGAGGGACACAGAAAACCTCTCAAGAACGAGAAGTAGGGGACAAGAAGCTGAAGGGTCTTTAAACAATAGCATGGTTTTCAAGGACATTTTAGGGCCATTGAGCAAGAGACTATGGTCTGCAAGCAGCAGATGGATGAGAAAGACATCCATTTCTCCTGCAGGGACAGGGGTAGCAAGACACGGATGGAAAAATAGTGCATGTAAAGGGCTGAATGTCAATCAGGGTTCTTAATGGGCTTTCAGGAGTGTTGGAGCAAAAAGGTGTAAAAAGTAGGCACCGAAGTGCTGGAGAGATGGTTCAGTGATTAAGGCACTTGCCTGCAAAGCCTAACCACCTGCGTTTGGTCCCCCAGGACCCACATAAAGCCAGATTCACAGTGACACATGTATCTGGAGTTCCTGTCCAGTGACTGGAGGCCCTGGCACACCCATTTTCTCTTTCTCTGTCTCTCTTCTATCTCTCTCTACTTGCAAATAAATGAATAAATGAATAAATAAATAAATATATAGTCAGAGAAAATACTGAGAATACAGAAGATTTTCTTGGCAATACATGATGCCTGCTGTAAGTCACACTGGAGAGTCTGTGGTGAAAAGCAAGAATTTTAGTCCTAACAGTGGATGTATAGAGCCATTTGGGGATAAGCAATTGGGGAGGCTTTGGTGACTTATAACGGCAAGTGGGGAGGATATGCTAAAGACGAAAACCTCATAGGAAACCTGGTAATCAAGTAAGTGCAATCCCTTCTGTGTGGGCTGCTAGTGTCTTGGTTAAGCCTCAGTTCATTTCAGGCACTGCATTGCACCCACAGTGTATGTGTAGAAAGGGACACGAGAGGTGATGGGAATCTGCCTAGCCAGCTACGCACAGCAGACTGCATGGAGCCATTTTTGTCAGCTGAAGCCATTTTTCTCCCCCATCTCTGCCATCTGTTCATACAGCAGGGATAAGTTCCGTGGTAAGATGCAGAGGTGTGACTGAGAAGTTGCTAGTTTCCAGATGTGTGGCCACGGGGCAGATTTCCTAACATGAGGTTGCCATTATTTTTCCTGATCCAAAGACATAATCCTGTTCTTGAACATATAAGGTTGGATATGGTGGAGCTCAAAACATGTGAATTATATATATGGTGTTTGCTCTATATAAGTACTATATGATATATATTTATATACATATTTATGTACATATAGTACTTGAACATCAGTTTGTATAGATATATTTAATGATGATACTTCTTTTATTAAGTGAATAGGGTTTATATCTTGGCATAAATATGTTGAGATATCTCAGACCATGCCACATCTTAACATCTATACTGCAATCCTTTTTATTTTATTTATTTATTTTCAAGCAGAGAAATACAGAGAGAGAGAGAGAGAGAGAGAGAGAGAGAGAGAGAGAGAGAGAGAGAGAGAGCGCACAAGGGGCCAGCACCTTGTGGGTCTGGCATATGTGGGTTTAGGCACTGGTGTCAAGTGCCTTAACCAATAAGCCATCTCTCCAGCCCTATACTGCAATCCTTTTATTATTATAGTAGTAAATGAAACAACAACTCTGGAATGAATAGAAGACAGCTTTCTTTCTTTTTGGAATTTGATTTGCTGGTTTGTATTGCCTGCCTGTGGATTGTGTTCCGTGAGTTGCTTGGCTGTTCTTAGGAAATATGACCTTTTGTCTTGAAGAGAAGTGGGCCCTGAAGAGCAACAAGAGCAAACTTTTCACCCACCCTTAAAGGAAAGGGCGAGCCCTGGCACCTCTTAACCTGTTAGGATTATGTAGCTCACGCTGTGACGGATTGGTTGGCTGGTCCTCAAGAAATGCTCCTGGTATGTGCTATGTGCGAACGGAGCCAGGGCTGTGCCAATCAGCACGTCACTCCCGTGAAGACGTGGGCATGCTTTTGTGCATTTGTTCTTGTAGCCTGGGAGGCACATTTCAACACACTGTCCAGAATTGGCTGGAACATGCCTGTCACTCCCAGTTGCCTCTGATGACGCTCTTGCCAACGTAGGTTTACATCAACACAGTTCTTTACTGGAAAAGCTCATTCAGAATACACAGGGTGGCCCATTTAAAAGAGACACAGCATCAATTTGAAAAGAATTGCATTCCAAGACATTCGCTGCAAGGGAGACACTGACTGTTGAAGGCTGTATGGAGCACTGAATTAGGATTATATTTCCCTCTGTACATTGTTCTAAACTCTTAACTTCTAAAGAGGGTCCACCCCCATCCCAGACAGAATCCCTTTATTCCAGATTTTTCTTTTCAGCTTGTGTAAGCACTTCTGATCTTTTCTTTGTGTATCCTCATCACCCCACCAAATTTACTTTTAAAAAGCATGAGATGGAAGACCCAGTGACATAAATACAGCATAAATATGTTTCTCTCTACATGCCCAAAAATTGATCTGAAAATTTAATAGAAATTTAGATTTTTTTTCAGTGTATGAAATCTTTTGGCATATTTTCATCTTGGTTTTGTGTCATCCGCAATACCCAAACATTTAGTCAGGAAGTCAGGCAGTCAGAAATAAAACCTGTTACCATAGTTATCCAGAAAAAAAAAATACAAGCCATCCTTGCTGTATGAAAAAAAACCTCCAGTATCAGTAGCTTATGGCCTGAGATCTAATACTGTTTTGACCCCTCACCAGGCACCTTTCATTTTCATCATGCTATCTTATTCTAGGTTATTACAGTAATGGATTCAACTGAATGGATTTGCACTTTTAGCCTTTTTCTCATGACAAACAACAGGACTTTCATTGACACCGGCTTTGATCTGTCTGCTTTCAAACCTCCTAAGCTGCACGACGCTCGACCACTTCCTCTCTGAAGATTGCACAATGCTAATAGGCCTCATCCAGAGTGCTATATTTATGCTTGTTTAGACACATCAAAGTCAGGCTCTACACCAGGGGCCAGCTGAACAGCTAAGGTCATCAGCTTCTTATTGCATCATGGTAACACCTAGCAAGAATGAAGGGTGACCTTGTAAAATGATCAGTGATAGTCTACTTTGTAGGGATATTAAAAAATGCTCCACGGTTAGGATTTCTCTGTTGTATTTTTGCCCAAGATTAATTCTGTGGCCCCAATGAACTCTTGAGAGTACTAGGCCACCTGCATAAAGCACAGCAGGGAAGGAAATATGAATAAGCAAAAGTTTCCCTGAGTGAATTAACATATGACATCCATGCTTGTTGCATAGGAATTGAGATATACTAAAGATGTGAGTGTACAGGCTCATCAGGTGGCAGGATTGCTCAGAATCTGAATGGGAATAAAAGAGATGGAGGGAAGGAATAATTGGGAGCAGGCACTCAATCATTATCTATGAGTGAGGGACTCTTGCTCAACCAACTGCTATTAAATATTCAGATTACACCAATAGAGCTGATAACTGCCCCCAGTGCATCTATATGTCTGTCTGCGTATCTTCTGCTCTGTTTCCATGTTCACAGCAATCCCTGTATTGCTAACGACTAGAGTTTTCACTGTACCCATTGCTCTCTAGTGAGGACTGTTCAGAAGGCTCCTGGGTCAGGCTGCTGGAAGTGTGACAACTGTCAGACTCAAGGAACAGAAGGGAAGCACCTGCGGCTTTCTTGGCAGTCCCCTGGCTCCTGTGACACGAAGTTGCTCTTGAGAGAAGAGGCCAGTCTTGTGGTCTGAGCGATTCCAGTTCCCAAGTCCACAAAGTGCCCAATGACAAACCTTGTGTTTTCTCCAATTGACTGGAAACTTTTCACACCTTCTGGGGAAAAAATCTTTCAGCTTTTTAAAGGAAACCTCTATGACCATGCCCTGAACACTTTTTATTACAACCTCTAACAGGTCATAATACACATTTCAGAACTGTATCTCAGTAACAGTTATGAAAAGGTGAGTTCTTTCTCTTAATAGTAGGTGTGTAGTGAGACAATCCTGAGTTATGTTTTAGACAACATTTTATGGACATTTAAGTTAGTCCCGGATATAACTGGCTGTGTTTTTATTTTTCTGGTGGTATGATATTTTGGGGAACTTTATCATTTGTTCTATGAACCATGCTCAAGACTTGAAAGATAGAGCTTGGAATTTTCAGACCCATTTATTCCCCCTGGTCACCCTATGTCAGATCCAGTAATATAGCCCTCTCCCAAGAAAGTTAAACATTTTAGGATGCTTTGCATTTTGATAGGCCTTTTATAAGACAGAAAAGTCTCAGGATCCATGTCCATGAACCACAAGTTATAGACTTGAGAAACATGGTCCTTGGCCAAGGTCAACCATTAACCTTTGCTACAGTGTTAACAGTGGGACTGCTCCCCACAAACTCTCTAAAGCAAAGTACTAACTCTTCAGCAATGTGTAAAAAAGTACCATTATGACATGTTAAGTACTAATATCATGGCCAAATGTATATTTACAATTTATCGTATAGCAGTATTGATCATTGTATTTTTCTCAGATGTCAGTATTCTAGATAAAGCCAGCACTTACATCAAAAAGGACTGCAGCTTGGTTACACTTACAGTTTGGGAGGCTAACAGTTCAAGATCAAGGTTGTGTAGGCTGCACATGCTGTGAAGGCTTGAATGGAGAACCTAGTCTATATCTCATCCAGCTTCTGGCTATGAATAGCTTCTTTGGCTTATGTAGACATCCCTGTGATCTCTGCCCTGTCTTCATGTACTTTCTCCCTCTCTTCTACAATTCTCTTACCAACACTGTCAGATTCTGGATGATCCAAGAAGGTTTATTCATCTCAATATCCTTACTGAATCACTGAGATTCTTTCCTAAAGAAATTTAAATTCACAAGTTTCTAGGATTAGGGCCTGGACACATCTTTTCAGGTCTCTGCTTAGCCCACCCTGTGTCTGAAGTATGCCTGGGAGAATCTTCCAGAAAGGCACTCATTGTACCAATGGGGATAATACTTTCTGTCTAATCCCATGTTGACTAGCTAGGGGGATGATATTTCTAGGGGAGACATCAGAAACAGCAGTCTTCCTTTAAGAGGACAACTGCCCAGGGTTGCGGATTGTCTTCAAAGGCTCTGGAGAGACAAGAGAAAAATAGGGAAACACTGTTTATATTGCATCCTTTGTACACAGAGTTCCCCTGAGAAAGGAAGAAGGAAAACCTGTCAGCGTAGCAAGTTCAAATGAGGGCATGGTGGATTGTTTTCTGATGTTTCGTCTCAGTGATTAAAACTGGCATAGAAAGCCATAAATGGGGCTGGGTGCATGTCTGTAATCTTAACACGATAGAATAGAAGCTGAGGCAGGAAGTTCTTGAGTTCCAGGTCAACCTGAGTCACACAGCAAACTATGTCTTAAGAAAAAAAGAGAGAGAAAAGGTGGGGGAAGAAATAAACAAACAGGAAATCAAAAATATATTGTAAATGTTTGTTGTAAGAATTTCAGTTAGACCTACTTGTGAATAAATCTTCTTAAGACTTGCTGGAGTTCTCTCAACTGACAGACAGTCCTGCTCACTCTCACCAGCTAACTGTCCCTAACATAGTCTCATGCAACCTTCTAAATCCTTTAGGCATGTTTAATTAAATCTAATAATGTTAGTAGACTTGTTGAGGAAATGTTATGCAGTAATGCCAATGCCAGGTATTTATAAGGATTATTTCAGTTGATTTCAATACAAGCCTAAAAAAAGTTGTCACATAAACCCCTAGTTATCCTAGTAAATTCTTTTTAAATATCAAAAGACATCGGCTGGAAAATTGGCCTTTGAGAGTTGTTCCACTGTTTTTCATGCCCATAAACAGTGTGCCAGAAGACCTGTTGACTGCTCAGAATTGCTCTCTCCTTCAATGGGTTTTATCTGATTTCATTTCATCACTACTGTGAGTGAACACTCACATCTAAATTTAACAATTGTGCTTTTTTTGTTTGTTTGTTTTAGTTTTTTAAGGTAGGGTCTCATTTTAGCCCAGGCTGAACTCGAATTACTATTGTAGGCTCAGTGTGTCCTTGAACTCAGAGATCTTCCTACCTCTACTTCCCAAAGGTGTGAGCCACCACACGTGGCTAACATTTGTTGTTTTATGGATGACTTTGAGCATTTTCATTGATCTCATTCTTTGTCTCTGCCCATTCATTTACTCTCCTTTTAAAAAATTGGGAATACAACCATTTTGATATTCATTCATAGTAAAACTATATTTACAATTAGCCTAATATATTTTACTTCTTTTTTCTTTTACTCTTTTTTTAAAAAATATTTTATTTATGAGAGAGAGAAGGAGAGAGAGAAAGAGAGAGAGAGAGAGAGAGAGAGAGAGAGAGAGAGAGAGACAGAGACAGAGAGAGAGACAGAGAGAATGGGTTGCCAGGGCCTCTAGCCACTGCAAATGAACTCCAGATACATGCACCACCTTGTGCATCTGGCTTTTCATGGGTACTGGGAAATGGAACTCAGGTCCTTCTGCTTTACAAACAGGCACCTTAACTGCTGAGCTTTCTCTCCAGGCTTCGCTTTACTTTTTAATGTTTTATGGTCATATTAAATGATTCCCAAATTTGTATCATATCGTTTTTTTGCAGACGGTTACAGAAAATTTTCATCGTGGAAAACTGAAATATACTCATCAGCCTATACCGATTCTTTGTTCTCTCTCCTCCCTCCCCCGACTCCAGCAACCATCACTCAACTTTCTGTTGTGAATTTATCATGATGAAGGCATATAGCTCTGTGTTTGTGTCTACTTATTTCATTTAGTACAGCACCTCTCAAGGTTAATCCATGCTATCTATAGCATGCAACAGAATTTTCTTTATAAAGTTTAATATCATTCCTCTTTATATGTATATTACCACATTTTTGTTTATTCTTCCATTGGTCAGTGGAGATATGGATTATTTAGACTTCCTAGCTGTCATGAGCAGTGATGTTAACATGGTAAGCAGACATGTTTTGGATAGATGTTACAACATGGGAGTGCCACATGATATGATAATTGTATTTTTAATATTCTTGGGAACCTCTATAGTGTTTTCTACAGCAGCTTCACTATTGTGTAACTCTATACAAAGTGCAGAAGGGTACCCCTTATGCACATAGTAACACTATTATCTGTTTTAATTCTTTTTAAAAATATTTAATTTATTCATTTTCAAGGAGAGATAGACAGAGAGACAGAGAAAGAGAGAGAGAGAGAGAGAGAGAGAGAGAGAGAGAGAGAGAGAGAGAGAGAGAGAGCATATCAGGGCCACCACCTTGTGGGTCTGGCATATGTGGGTACTGGGGAATTGAACCCAGGTCCTTAGGCACTGGAGGCAAATGCCTTAACCACTAAGCCATCTCCCCAGCCCTTATATGTTTTAATTCTTAATTCTTTTTTTCCTCTTTGACAGTCACTATCATGAGTGAAATGACATCTCATTGTGGGTTTATTCGCATTGCTCTGAAGATTAATAATACTGAGCAGATTTTCATTTGCATGTTGACTATAGATATATGCTATATGAGTCATTTGCCCAATTTTATTTGTTTTTTTATTCTAATTCAGTGAATATTGTAAGAGTATGCAGCCTGTCTCCACATGCCAGCTTTATGTCATGGTTAAGAAGCCTGATTCCATTTAAGATCTTCAGTACTTGTCACCATTCTTTTAGTGTTGTTCTTTTAAGATATTACTTTTTATATTTAATTTTAGGATCCATATACAGTTGTTTCACACCCAGAATAAATGGGTTATGGGTCTGGCTTAGGGGTACACTGCCCATTCACTATATTTCATTATGTGGTTTGATCTCTAGCACCCAGAAAAATGCTGTCATTCCAGCCCTGATTCATACAGTGACCGACCACCTGACACATACTGCCTTAGATAGGCTTTCCCCACATGAGCCATGGTGTCATACCTACCACTGTGGCAATGGTCCTAGAACCATGCCATGAGGGGTTTGGATGCATTGTCCTAAGTGGTGACCTCAGCTGTTGCATCTTTAAATACTATATTGTCCCAATCATGGATCCCTATTTTCCTTAAAAATAAGTATTATCTATATTTTCCAATATAATTTCTCCTTAGCAGAATAAATAAAATAGATTCTTCATAGAATTATTGTTTTGTCTCAGGATTACCTATAACTCACCATGGTGCCCAACTGTCCTCAGGCTCTTTTGCTTGTCTGTTTTTGTTTTTAATTTTTTTGACGTAGAAAAGACATGTGGCATCATGGCCTCACACTTTTGGGGACATTCTGCCTCCGTCTCTCAAGTTCTGGTGTCACATGTGAGAGCCATCACATCTCACTGATTCTTTGTTTGTTTTAAATGTGAAATGATAAAAGGAGATTTTTCAACCAAAGGGGGACTGTCTACTTTAGGATGTTACCCAAGTGAGGTTCTTAGAGTAAATTTAGAATCCCAGTGAGTTCCATACCTGTTAGAGAGATACAAAACCTGGTCCCTTCATGAAATAAAGGATGCTTATAGTCTTGAAGTGGAGACAAAATAATGTCAATTCAGGAAATGGAGGTGGTTGTAAAATTGGATACATACAACTTTTCTGAACATTGATCTTCTCAATGATAAATAAAGGAAAACTACATGAAAGTATGAAAAGGTTTTCATAGTGATAATGTATGAAACTTCATTGTTGTGTACTTTATTAGGTTAGGTTATGTTGTCATTAATAACAGCGACACATTAAATAATTATGATAAAAAAATTAGTGCCATTTATGGAGAAATTGCCATGTATTAAGATGCATATTCATAACCCTCTACTCCATGAAGTGATCCAGTATGCCCACTGAGGAGGGCTTCCATTGGGTTGGGGACAGGGAGGAGGGAAATGGGGTTACTACCACAAGATATGCTCATACAATGTATCTAATTATTGACAAAGATGTTAAAAAAAGATTTATATTAATTGCGAGAGTAAATTCTGCTGGCACTAAGCACATCATTTTCATGCATTCCTGAGATAGTAAGTACAGAATCATAATTCTATGCTGTAAAAACTCCAGGAAGATGATGAAATTATTTGAAGCATTTAAGCTCAAAAGACTACTAGAGTGAACTTAATATTAAGCTTTCATGGCAAAATGCTACAGATGTTTCCTTGGCCAGTTTTGTCTTCTCCAATTTCTAATTAATTTCACAAAGTATGCAAGTATTGAGAAGGTAATTAAGAGATATGGTTTTTAGCCTTTTATTAACTAATTATTTTTTTTTTCTTCTCATGGCTTGCCAGGAGAGAAATCATCAAGTTCTTTGAAAGAAAATATGAGAAAGTAAAATCTCTAGCAGAGATTTCCCAGAACAACTGCCCAGGCGGAACCAAGTGTTCTCTGACTAAGAACCATATTATTCCCAAACAGAACACTGCGCATTTATGTCACCAAGCGTGGGAACAACTCATGGGCTAGGCACATCCACTGAACCCATTTCTACTTTCAAACAACAACTGCAGAGATTTCTTTCATGTGAACTCACTGCCTGGAAAAATGGGTACAAAATAAAATGTGGATGAAAATGGGAAAAAAATGAAAAGAATGGAATAATCCATGTCCGCTGCTTAGGGACAAAGGGGCATTGGGTTGTCATCTTGTGTTCTGAATGGATGACAAACTTGAGGTCCCTAGTGTTATCGAGAAGTATGTAAGACCATACATTTGGGGCTCAACTGGACCTGCACATTAGCTAGTTATGTGATACAGGCCGGTGATCCAATCTGGAATAAGGCTGGTCATTCATTCATTCATTCATTGTCATTCATTCAGTACCTTTACTCAGTAGATGCTTTTTAATTCTTTTTCTCTTGTTTTGACCTTGGATCTGGAGTACAAAGAGAGCATGCTGTTTTTAACATTACACACATCACTGTCTTATGCTAGGTGCCTTGCATGCAAAAGAAGTTACATAGGGTATATAACAGGGTGATTTACCGTATATCTATAACATTGCCTCTCTTCCTTTTTCTGTCACTAGCTAACAGAGGGATCTCAGACAGATGGTTTAGACCCTCATGTTTCAGTTTGCTTAGAATATAAAGTGGATTGTTGAATAGTTGATCTCTGACCTTTTCAGTGGAAAGTTCTGTGGTTATACTACCTGTATTATCCCAGGAGGTTGGTAAAACAGCACTATGGATTGGTTCTTAGCTGGCTGCATTTTCCCTTTAAACTTGACAAAAATGAAATCTCTGACTTAATTCCAGCATTCTCTCTCTCTTCATCTGGTTGGCTGTCTCACTGATTCAACAGTCTCATGTGAAATCTTTCATTAAATGTATTGAAGCATATAATAGTAAAAAAATAACATATCTAAATTTCAAGAACTAGACATCCATTACAGAGGAGTTAAGAATTTGTTTATGAGGTATGTTTATTGTTGTAAAGTGAAAAAATGCTTATAAAATAATCCGTAATTTTTTCCTATTATTTTATACTTTAGAATACAATATCAGTAATAAAAGGAAACTGATGATTATTTTAATAAGCACTTGAAAATATATTGTGATCATTGCAGAAAACAAATAACGGGCTTTATAAAATGAAAAATAAATTATCTGAGCTGATGAATTGGGAAGGTTCAGAGACTTAATAACTTTCTATATTTAGCACAAAAAATAGGCCAATAGAGATGAAGGTCCTAAATGATTTATAATTGATTTCATTATTCAGTTTCAGAACACCACCGTCATGTAGTATTTCTTCTCTTTATAAATTACTCATGTAGACTTTTCATTGATGACCCACCAACGATTTTTTTAGACACTGGAGAAGGAGGAAATCTGATCATGTAGTTTTGCAGCGACAAATTATAATTGAAATCTTCAACCTTCAATGAAACATTTTGTGATGGTTTAAAATAATAAGTGGAAAATCATATTTCCATCACTTCACCTACCATATACATAAACCTCTATAGTGTAATTTTAGGTCTATACCCTTTAATCATTTTTTCTAGTATTAAATGCTTGGCTGTGTGTGTAACATGTATGTTTACATGTTCATTTCATGTGTGTGAGTGTGAACATGCACGTGAAGGTCTGAGGGCATTTTGGTATTTTTCCTCGATTTCTACTATGTTTGAGTCAGAGGATGGAATTGCTTATGGCTGCATTTTTTTTAGGCCAGCTGACCAGTGAGCTTCTGGAATATTCTCATTTTTCTGCCTCCTTTATCACCATAGGCATCCCAAAGGATCTAGCTTCATGTGGATTCTGGAGATCCAAACTCGCCCTTGCATAGCAAGTACTTTATCCATCAGCCATCTCCCTGACCCCTGGCGCTTTATTTTTATGACCCTAAACTATGCATCCTTTTAGGTAGGTAGGTCCTGAGTTGTTGCTTCTGGACTGATTCTAGACACATATATCAGAGAGTTGAAGTACATTGTAAGAGATGTCTCAAGAGGCTGTTAGCAGTGTGGGTCCATAATACAACCATGTGCGTGCATTATCCTAAGCATTGAGTTTCTATAGTAAGTACTTGCCAAATTGTTATGAAAGAATACCTGTTTCAATTGATTAGCATAGAGGCCACATTTTTAAGGTATGCATGGGAATTTTTGTTTTTCCTTTTGTGGTTTATATGTTAGTATCTTATTTACCTCTCAGGACATTATTTTCTTATTTTTTGGCAAAGGTATTTTTCTCAGCTTGTTATATGAGATCTTAGGTTTTCACATAAGATTTAAATATATATATATATATGTATATATATCATCTATCTATCTATCATCTATCTATCTATCTATCTATCTATCTATCTATCTATCTATCTATCTATCTATCTATCTATTGCAAGCAGAGAGATATAGAAGAGAGGCAGACAGAGAGAATGGGTGCACCAGGGCCTCCTGCCACTGCGAATGGACTTCAGACGTATGTGTCACTTTGTGCATCTGGCTCCATGTATGTACTGGGGCATCAAGCACTGGTTGTCAGGCTCTGCAGGCAAGTCCCTTAATCACTGAGCCATCTCTCCAGCCCCAAAGTTTTCATATACTTATCATTTGGCAAATGTTATTGACTATATTCATTCATTTGAAAACATAAAAAATTAACTTAAAATTAGATGAGTTTTCATCTTTATTTTCCTTTAGTTTTCAATAATGCCTTGGATTTTAGTCCCTGCAGTCGCTTGGTTTAGAATTTACTTGTCTTAAAATATTGTGAATACAGATTTAACAGATGATAGAGGAACAGGATATGTGCATAGGGTTGGGTTTGGAATGCGGTGGCGCATGCCTTTAATCCCAGCGCTCGGGAGGCAGAGGTAGGAGGATTGCTGTGAGTTCAAGGCCACCTTGAGACTACATAGTGAATTCCAGGTCAGCCTAGACTAGAGCGAGACCCTACCTCGAAACACCAAAAAAAAAAAAAAAAAAAAAAAAAAAAACTACACTGTAGTGAATGGTGAAATTATGTGTGTAACAATTTGCTTAATCTATATTGTATTAATATTGTAGAATATTTGATTTACATTTTAAACATTCATACA
The DNA here is from genome assembly GCA_004024765.1 of Zapus hudsonius. Lineage (NCBI taxonomy): Eukaryota > Metazoa > Chordata > Mammalia > Rodentia > Dipodidae > Zapus > Zapus hudsonius. The sequence goes on along the minus strand of PVHP010004530.1, from coordinate 1,704 downwards.
CATATATTTACTATTATTTATTTATTTTTATGAAATACTATTAAAACTGGTTAAATATTTCAGGCATATAAAAAGCCTAAATGACAGTATAGCCATATATCCACACACCATTTGTCACAGTCAGTCACACACCACTGGGATGAATCTCCAAACCAGGCCCAGTTTATGGGAGGAAATGATTTATTCAAGCTATAGATCCAGGGGAAGTCCCATAGAAGTGAAAGAGGCTGGTCCTCTTTCACAGGTCCAACCAGAGAGAAAATCTCATAACCAACACCACATACACAGAACAGGAAACAGGCAGGAGAGGCCAAGAGAATTTCTTCACCTTTATATAGGCTTAGGGTGGGGTCTTGCAACCCTTCACCAGACTTGATGGCTTCCTGAGTCTCTGGAATTTCCTTCCTGCACTGCCGACACAGGAAAGGGTGTTTACTTCTAGCTCCTTTGAGCTTCCTTACATCCTTCCCCCTACTGAGAGGCTGCCTTCCTGTGAACATTCTCAGAGACCCACCTAAGATTACTTGAAAGGTCAAGTTGACAACAGAACTTAACCATTACACCATTGAATTCAAGCAGGATAATTTAAGGCTGACCACTACTGTCCCCCTCTCCAATTCTGTTACCGTGTTATCCTTGCAAATGGTAACTACTATTAGGTCTTCACCCTGTGTCCTTGAGTGCAATTAATATATTTTACTAATGTATTGAATGATCATGGACAAAGATTCTTACAATTTTTCTGCTCTTCATTGTGAATAGATCTCTTTTTCAGTTACATATTTGTCACTCTTACATTTTATTATCCTGTGCAACAAAATGTGACATATGAAAAATGCACTCCATAAATAAGTCAGCATCTGTCCCATGCATGGATCATTTGGACTGTGTAAAAAGGAGACCATTAAAGAGTGCATGCTTTAATTTCCATGGATGTATTTGACACAAAATAGTTTATAAAATAGTATTCCTTGGCAAGTGAATCTTAAAGTTTCCTGGTTGTAGTCCAAAGAGCATAATGAATCTTTATCATATGAGCTGGTAGAGACATATGGATCTATATATGTTCTGTAAAATTGTAAATATTTTGACAAATGTAGTCAACAGTAATTCTTCATTTGCAAAACTGGGAATCAAGAGATGAGTGCTATCCTGATTCTATGAAACACTGATCTTTGAGTCTTGCTAGTGCTATATAAATTGATATACACAGATATGCATTTATGTATATGGCAAATCCCTACTATATGTTGTTAAATAGTGGACCACCAGCCAAATTTCATGCAGAAATTTGATTACTTACATGTTTGAAAATATAGAAAGTTGAAATCATTTTAGATCGCATCTAAAAATTGGAAATTTTATTGCTAAAACTGACATCATGTAATGCAGTGATTTCTTTAATGAGAGGATGTTTTACGGATTTCTTGTATCTAAACTTGTTTTTCACAGTAAAGTGGTCTATTTTAGTGAAAAGGAGTTATGTATATCCATTCTGTCATTAATAGATGTTGACAGTGATAATGAGATTAGGTAATTTGCCTATATTATTTGTTTTTAAATTTAAAGCTGGGGCTGGAGAGAATGCTCAGTGGTTAAAGCACTTGCCTACAAATCCTAAGGACCTGGGTTGATTCCCCAGTACCCAGGTAAGCCAGATACACAAGGTGGGGCATATATACAAAGTTCATTTGCAGAGGCTAG
>PVHP010004529.1:0-70669 GCA_004024765.1 Zapus hudsonius | reverse complement strand
ACTCTAATATTAAAGTTTTGTTTTACCAATGACACTGCAATCATAAAGATCTGGATGGAAATGCCCAAGACAAAAACAATCACTGCTGATTGTTCGATGGAGAAATCTGTCTTAGCTGTTATATGTGGTTTTCAGTAAAACTGAAATCAAATAAGAGGTCAGTGAAAAGGAGCCTCAATGTATCACATATGGTGAGAGTAATCATTTCAAACCATCAATTTAATTTACTACCATCAGCAATACATCTATCATCAACAATATTCTCCCTAGTCCTGTTTACTTACTGATATGTTTTATAATATTGTAAAAGATATTTTTATTTAAGAGACCATTGGTGTGCCAAGGCTTGAGCCCTTTGAAACTAAACTCCAGTTACATGCACTGCTTTGTGAATTTGCCTTCACACAAGTGGCTAGGGATTTGAACTCAGGCTGCTAGGCTTTGCAAGCAATCGCCTTTAGCCATTGAGCCCTCTCCCCGGCCCTTTCTTAATATTCTAGTCTATGACTTTTAATTTTTTATTAGTGGGCTTTCAGTATCTGAGAAGACATAAATAATGTATGTGAATAATAAAAAGAGACACCCAGGTGGTTAGTCGTATGGTTCTAGATATCAAAAAGACATGAATAGTCCAGAAAGTAAGGTGATCATTTGAAGAGCATGTATGAGGTAATACTCTGTATCCCATATGCCCCCAACCACAGAAGAATGGTGAAGAGGTGAAGATACAGAAAAAAATAAGTCATGAGATTGAGACATTTGTGATCATATTTTTAAACAGTACCTGAGATGATAGAATGATGCATAATGTGAACAAAGCACCTTTTCTTGCAATAATTTATTTTTATTTATTTTCCCTATAGGCTGCAAGAAGTAACATTTTAGTTAGTTTTTTTAAATGTTTTTATTGGTTTAAAATACTATATATTTACACAACAATCTGCTCAATATCACAGGTTATTAGATACAGATATTGAATCCATGATGTCACTCCCTTTTATGCATTAGTTATTCTCCCCCACCCCATGACTCTTACATTCTTTCCACCCCTTCTTCCACAAATTCCCCTGAGTCATAGTGGGTGAAATTAAATTTTGCAAAGTTATTAGGTTTGTAAGAATCTCTAAATTTGTGTTTTGGACACTTTTGAGCACCCTTTGTGCCTCTCTCCATTGTCTTTCCTAGGTTATCTGCCTTGCTGTGGGAATAGATCTTTTGCTCGTCATCCCACTTCCTTAGAGGTTGTGTTAGGGCTCTACATGGATCATCTTCTATTTTGGTGTCCCCCATCAAATCGGTCCCTTTGGTGGAGTTCGGTTGTCCATGCTTCTCATTGCTTTCTGGAAAATACAAACAGAGTCTCCAGCAGAGAGTGAGATTATTATTGGTCAATTGAGACAAGTATTGCTAGGTTGGTGAGTGTTTGGAGGGTGTAGCCTTTCTGAGGACCTATGAATAACCATAGTGAGGACTTCCCCACGGAGATGGGGTAAAATGTAAGTTGTTTCAATTTTTTTATATTTTATTTATTCATTTTCAAGGAGAGAGAGAGAGAGAGAGAGAGAGAGAGAGAGAGAGAGAGAGAGAGAGAGAAAACACCAGGGCCACCACCTTGTGGGTCTGGCATATGTGAGTACTGGGGAATTGAACCTGGGGCTTTAGGCACTGGAGGCAAGTGCCTTAACCGCTGAGCCATCTCTCCAGCCCAGTTGTTTCCATTTTAATAAAGGTTATTTTGATAACTTTTTTCCTTTATTGGCATATTGAATGTGCCAATAGGTTTTTTTTTTTCAGAGATTTCTCAACCCCACCTCTCCAAAGACAAGAATATATTAGTGAAACACCTTAGGGTGACCCCTCTTTGAGCTCCTATAGCCTATCTTCTTGGAAGGAAAAAAAAATCACTCATCTGATTTCAGAGTCCCAGGAGGATGGAACTTGTCCCTAGATTTATCATCCAGATATTAGATTGAAACACAGGGTTCATTTCACTCTCTATTTCCTTTTGCTGGACAAAACAGATGTACATGCAGAAGAGTCCAATATCCCTCTTTGGAACCAGGCTGGAGGCCACTGCTTAGATTTGGAAGAGAAGGGATAAGAACAGAAGGCCTCCTCATCAGCTGGAAGCCCTTAGGTAAAAGTGCACTCACCTGGAACAGCCATTAATGTGACATCATGTCTTGTCCTTTCTTGGGTCTTCAAAGTGTGCATTCAATTAGTTCACAACCCAGATGAGTAGTCTTACTAGCACTTTTAGTTATCAGAACATGATATTAATGTGTGAACATAAGTTTCAACATAATAGGATCACTATCAACTAGAATGTTCCATGGGAAATAGCTCCATGATCCAGAGAATAAGTCTTGTGAGGAGAAATGATGGGATGATATAATTTTGTTTTTTTAAGATTTTATTTATTTGTAATCAGAGAGAAGATGAGAGAGAGAGAGGAGACAGACAGAGAGAGAGAGAGAGAGAGAGAGAGAGAGAGAGAGAGAGAGAGAATGGGCATGCCAGGGCCTCCTACTCCTGCAAAGGAACACCAGAGGTGGAACACCAGAGGCATGTATGTCTGTGCATATGGCTTTCCATGGGTACTGGGAAATTGAACCCTGGCTGGCATTCTTTGCAAACAAACACCTTTAACCATGGAACAATTCTTCAAACTCCAAGGAATTTTACAATTTTAAAAGAAAAGAGGGAGACATGCTTCTCAACATGAGAAGGTCAGCCACAATAAGAGAAATTGTTAAAGGAGGAACTGATAGAAATGGAAAAACAAAAAATATATCCTAAAATGGCAGGAAGGTGGATATCAGACAAATGAAAGACAACTAACTCTACAAAATAAGTCATGTTGGCAGTGAAACCCCAATCCCTGGTACATGAACAAAATGAAGGATACATGAGTGAAACTCTCCTTCTACTCCATGGTCACAGATGCCAGTGAAACTTGCTGCCCTGTGACATTTTCGCTATCTCTCACTCAAAGTCCTAGAGACTAGCTCGCTTTAATAACGAAACATCAAAATTCACTTTTTTTTTTTTTCATAAAATCTTCTTCACTTACTCATGAATGGAATGAACCAGAACAATAGGGTTTTCCAAGTTTCCTCATTGGTGGGTGTGAGTTGGTTCTCATCATGTAAACTGAAAGTAGCTTCCAGTGGAAGTCCAGTTATTCTCATTACAGAATGAGAATGGTCAGATTGCCAAAAAATGTTCAGCATTTTCAATGAGGAAAATAATATGAAAAAAAGGGATGTTCTACCTTCTCTGTGCATCTGACCTAGTTAGGCAAACCTCCACTCAGCCTATGACTAACTGATTCTTACAGCACATATTAGATGCTCTAAGACATTGCATCTCTTCTATTAAATGTATTAAGTATAAAGAGAACACTGAACTCCATAGCCTCACTTCCGGCTGTAATACACCCCACGAGCACCCTCTTCACAGACCAGAAATATTGCTAGGAAAATGCAACATTATAATTGTTTAATTAGATGTCTTGCTCTCAGTGTATCAGTTTTGCCATCTCTACACAGAGCTTTCACTTGGTACTATTTAAGGGCTTTCCCAGTTACAAAAGAATCCCTGCACATAGTACTTAATCTTTTGCTACCTGGAGAATGTATTTTCCCTTTCACAAAAACGTGGGCTCTCCAACACCTCAGTAGAGCCCCACTGCAGCCTCCAGGAACACAGCAGAGCATGGACTCCCTTCTGGTGTCAGAAGCTTCCTGTGCGTTCACAGCAGTAAACATCTCACCCCACCAGTTGACTTATGTCTTGCTTTTTAAACAATTGCAACAGATGGTTGACACTTGAACAGAATGTATAATTAGCTCTGCAATCTAACACTTCATTCTTACTAGCTCTTTCTCAAAGGAGAGAAGCTGTGCCGTATGCCATTGGGTCTAATCTGTTAGTTTAATCAGGAGCAGTGCCATGAGCGTTCCCAGGAGAGATGAGATGTGGGAGGATTCCTAATCCCAGCCTTTCAGGGACATTAAAAAAAAAGGCAAGAGGCGGTGTAGAGAGAAATCTCAGTACTTTTTTAAAAGAGTCGTGTCTCATCTCATTTGCCTTCCAGATAAGAAAAGCTTTCATGCCATTTTCTTTTCCTTTCATCCTCCCCATCTCTCTTCGCCTCCAAGGCTGGTGGATGCATACTCAGAGGCTGCTCAGAACACGAAGTAGAGCCCCTGCAAACACATCACATACAGCACGTCATGTAGCAGACACCACACCAGCACCTGGCAAATATCTTTCACTATTTATAAATGTATGAAAAACAAAGGGACATCAAATCCCATTTGTGTGAACCCTTCACTTACCTCTCAACTCTTTACCATTCCCATACCTAGTTCCGAGGAGGAGGCCCATCAGTGTTAGAGCATCTCTTCTTTCATCATTCTCTCCACCCTTCAAGATGAGATAGCTTCTACGTTGGCACAGGCTCCTCCAAGCCCATACTTTGTTCTGTCCCCTATGAACCAACCTCCCTCACCTTCCCTACAGACAGATTCAACATTCCACTTGCATTACCCTTAGTTTAGAATCTTAAATGAGATATGCCACTTTCTCCCAAGTTTCTCTTTACAGAATAGAGTTATTGCTAGACTGTTTGTGAAGTTTTGGCATGTGGTGCTCTCAGGCTTGTCATAGAGCTATGCTGTTCCTGTGAGCAGAACAAAAGCCTAACATGGAATAAGCAAAGTTTCAGAATAGGGAATATGTGGTCTCAGAAGTGAGTAATTTTGCTTTGCTCACTGTATTCTAGTACCATCAGATGATGGTCCGTAATCAGAGGAAAGGCCACATTTAATTCAGCAAAGATTTTACTTGTCATCAAAGACCATATGAAAGTTGGAAATTCAAAAAATACTACATAACTCAGCAAGCAAATTGTGCATTATTTTGATGAATTTAAAGTCTTGATAGAAAGGCCAATAAAGTTCATTTTAAAATAAGCTTTAACACAAAGAAGCTAGACAATAAAAATTATATAAAGAATGCTAATTTAAACAGTCAAGAATTGAAATGCCACAGAGGAGAAATACAGTTTTGTTGAGCTCTTTGCTAAGTAGTTCAACAGCACACAAGGAATGTAGGCACATGTGCAAGGCTCTTATCAGAGAGTAGTGATTGGTAAGGGGTTCATGGGTGTCTGCCACTAGAGAATTCAGTTTTAGACTTAGGGTCTGAATATCTGGATAATAGGGCCAATCTCACTTAAAGAGAATGTGAATCCATCAGGATTTGGAATGAATCTGCCAAACATTAAATCTAATCCTTTCCTTTGCTAACTGGCATGACTTGCTCTTGACTCTTAAGGCAGGTTGTTTCTCTCCCCCCAAAGAATTCTCATTTCCCATTCACAACCCCTTCATGACAGAGGCAAACACAGTTCCTATGCAGGTAGAGAACACCGGAGGCCTTGCTATGATAATGAATCATACTGTGGACATTACCATTATTTCCAGGTTCATTCACTCATTCAACATATATTTAACCAGCATGCTACTATGTGTAAGGAATGGCCTGAAGCACTGGGGATACTATATAGAGAAAACATTTGATCTTGGATAATATGTAGATAATATATGGCATGAGCTAGACTACCCATCATTGTTCATTGTTTTAAATTCAGAATTACAGTTCAATGTCAAGTCATATTGATTATTTCTATTTTGTACAAACTCATGATCAGACTTCACACGTGTGAGATAATTATGAATACAATACCTTATTAAAATATGCAATCATAACATATTTATAAAGTGTATATGATATAAATATGACTTCTATAAGGTCAGTATCCTAAGACACTTTTGACAACTTTGCATATTTTTTTTTATTGTCCATAATGAGTTACAACATTTAATGGGCAAACAATGAGTTGATATCCCCGATTCCCCTCCCCACTCCGCTGGATAACCTCCTCCATGGGTTGTCTGGATCAGTCCTTGTGACAGGGGATCATGGATAGCCTAGTATTCAGCCAGGTTCTCCTGTCCGTACCTCTGGATAGTCTCCCCCACCATGGCTCTCACAATCTTTCCGCCCCCTCTTTCACAAAGTTCCCTGAGTCGTGGTGGATGAGTGATGAGTAATAAGTTTGCTTTAAGGTTGTGAGCTTAGGGGTCTTTGTCGAAAATCGTTGGTTTCTGTTCCACTGGCTAATCCTGTGTTGATTTAATGGCTGTGGCTGTGGGCCCCTTGTTCATCTCGTCTTTCTCTGCAGAGTTCCATTTGGATCCTCCATGGTATGACTGTGGTGGCCCCTCTCAGAATCTCAGCTATCGGCCTACGGTCGGTTGGTAGGGTTAGATGAGCCCCAGAACTCTCGCTGCATCCAGAAAGATACAAACACAATCTCCATCGGAGAGTGAGATCAGTGTAGGTTAACAAATATACACAATTTTGGATTACCAGGATTGTATTTTTAGTAGCCTCCCTGTCAGTTGGTCCCATAGTGCATCTTGTCTTGGGAGCCTAAGAGTACGGGATCCGGTGCCTATCGTCCTGAATCCCAAGTTCCAGACAAGGGGACCCCCTCACTAAGTGGAAAATTGGCCGAATTGAAAGCTGTTGATTGTCTCCCCCAGGCCCAGGCTCCTCCATTACACAAGTGCTCCTTTCTTGGTTCGCTGCTCACTCCCACTAGGAAGTGTGGTCAGCCTACTCATAACCACTGATTGTGTTTCCTGTCAGTGGTCTCTGTTTACTCCAGCTGTTGATAATTTTCCCCTGGCAGCCTGTGCTGTGTGCCTTCCAGCACTACAATAACTGCCTTCTGGGAGCTGGATACCATTCAGGATGTTGAAGGGTTTCTCGATGCTGATCAATGGCAGTCTGTGGTTTCTTCAGTAATAGGGTTTTGCCTCAGGCCTGGGTAGGGCACTCAAGAGCTTTGACAGAATTCTGTCTTGTTGTTGGATTCTCATGAGTCGCTTTGGTCAACAGCTCAGTGAGGGAAGGAACCAGTGGTTGGAACCAGGGGTTGTCAGTTTAGGGTGAACTTTGCATATTTTTAAACCTTTCTCACACGTGTATTTACGACAGATATATCTACAGTTTTATAGCTTATTTAAGGTGAGTTTTAGTTTTCATATACTAGCCTGAACAAAGTGTCATTACTTATATACAAATGAGCTTACATATACATATACTAGAACCCATCTTACCACATATTTTTTTATTCTCAAATGTTATCAACAGAATGTCATCTTTCTTGATTACCTTCTTCACCAAAACATTTTATTATGTCTTACTTTTAATTTAGCATTGCATAATAAATGAATTTATCAAATTTTATACAACAGAGAATTATGGAATAGCAATCAAGTGATAATAATATCCCTGGATACTAATTGCTCAGCTAAATTTGCTACATTATGATTTAACAATATATTGAGGTTCAACAAATAAGATAAGAAAGAAAAATGTTTTAAAGAAGATACCATGCTATTATGAAAATAAAAATAATATTTAATTCAGCAAAAACAAGTTAATAATATTAAATATAATTTTTCATATAATGATTTATTTTATCTTATATTTTCTTTCATTTTGTTAAGATGTAAAACTGATTGTATAACTATGAAAGGACTTAACAACCTAAGTGTTAGAATAAGCAAGTTACATTTATAATGGGTGGTAAACTGTGGTATGTTTAATTTCATCCTTCCAAATATTTGACTGCCATCTCTGTAAGAAGTACATGCATCATTTATTTCAAGCAGCACTGATTTGGCAAGACCTACATTATTAAATAAAGTTCATTAGCCTTTCTGTAGAGTAGGTGCAGAAACAACTACAAAAATGAATATTATGGATTTGGATTAAGGCTTCCATTCACTCAAAGACCATTTCAAATACTTAACAGTCAAATTTGCAGAAGGGAGACACAATTAATATTAAAGTGTGATTTTGCCTTTTATCAGTCTGACACAGCCTAAGCATATATGTGAGAACAGGCTTAAAAGCTATTATGATAACTCTCCCTTGTTCATTTATCTTGCTGCCTAAAATTCAGCAGGCATCTTTTTCACCTGCAATGCATTGAACCATTCTTACTTTTACTAAAAATTTGTTACATTTTTATCTCAGAGTTTATCAATAGCAACTAATGTTTGAACACAATCGTCTGCTTTCATTTTTTTTCTTTCTTCATATAAAATTAACCAATTGCAATGGTTGAAAATACCCAATTATAGATTATCAATCATTTAGTCATTTCTCAGGAGATATGTGCCATCTTAATTTGCTTCTGCTATTCTCAACTCAGGTACTAATATGTCCATTCTTTCTCTTTCTGTATTTTGATAGTTATACCATAGCCATGTATATAATATACTAGCCAATCTGACAAGACAATTTTTTGACCAGGACATGTTTATTATAATCATCACTGTGGGGAAGGAATGACTTATTTAGACTCAATTTCTCATATTTCAGTCTATGATCACTTATAAAGGTGGCTTCAAACCTTCATCAGAATTCCAGGATTATGGATGGGTGCCAAGGCAAGCTGCCAGCACCAGATGAAATTTTCCCCGACTGTGAGTAGCAGAGCTGGTGGGGTGGAATTGAATCTCCAAGAGACTTGTTATTGGTTAGAATCATTGAACTTGGAGTTAGAGATTGATGTTGCCCTGCTTGTTTTAAATCTTGTATTGGTTCATTCTGTTTTCTGCTGTGCCTCATGTTTTGCAGTGTGAATATTCTGTGCCATTACATGTTTACTTTTGGTATTATGGCTCAATTGAAAGCTGTGGGGGTTAAGAGTTGAGCTGAACACATTGTATTTATATCATGTATGATATTAGTTTGTGGGGGCCAGAAGCGGACTCTCATGGTTTGATCCAGGTGTTCCCCACAAACAAATGAATATGTTCTGGGTAATTGATGCTCAGCTGATGGCAGTTTGGATTTTACAACCTCGATGGAGCTGTGTTGTTGGGGGCAGGCTTATGGGGATTATAAAAGAGCTTCCCCTTGCCAGTATTTGGCACACCTTCCTGACGCTGTTTCCAGTGCTGTGGCAGAGGTGATGTCCACCCCTCTTCTCATGCCATCATCTTCCCTGCCAGTAAGGAGTCTCCCCTCGAGTCCGTAAGTCTAATAAACCCATTCCTCCCAAGCCGTTTTTTGCTTGGGTTCTTTCTGCGCAGGAACTAGGAAGCTGACCACAACAGAGAGTTCAGAATTCATTTTGAAGTGAAGGCAGGAGTGACCCTTTCTGGACAGTAGATGAAGAATTCCTTTTGGTCCTTATATCTTGAGGTCTGTGTGCTGATATTCATAAACTGGCTTTCTTCTTGAAGAACCTGTAGCTTTTGTCCTGGTCAAACAAAAACTTGGTGTGTTTTAGGTGTAAATTTGAGACAAATTGCTGCTAATTCTAGAGTGTGTTGAAGAAAGAAAGTGAAAATCCAAGCATAGTCATTTCCACTGATTCCAAGAATATTTGTAACTAAAAGTTTTGAGTTTTACACAAAATCACATTCAGCAACTAAGATCCATTTTAAGTTAGTTGTTGTTGATTGATTTTGAATAAACGGTATGAGTTATCTAGAAGAAATAAAGGAAAAATATTCACCACCACTTGGAATCTTATGAAGACTAAACTATAAGTACTACATGATATTAATTTATTCTAGTTAACCAATGTATATACTTTTGTAAAATACAATAAATTTATGATTTGACACTTAACACTGTTTACTTAAAATATGTCATAGTTTTAGAGACATGATCAACCAAACATAAACATTTTCAGTAATCTCATCTGGACCAAAACAAATGAAACATTATAGGACAATGTTGTTTTCAAATCAGTGGCTACTTTAATCTCAGCCAGGATATATGTGTGTGTGAAAACCTTTAACATTTTAGAATAAGTAAAATATATTTTGTGTTTTTGAAGAAAAATAACCTAGTATAAAGTATACTTTTAGAAATTATAATCTCATGTATCTTTTATTTCATTGTATTTTACTATGACAATCTCTAAATATGCCATGGGAAGAAATTCCCCACCATACCTGACAAGTGGGTATTATCACTCATGTTTTATTGAGTCAGATAAAATGCAAAGACCAGTCAGACCTCAGGAGCATGGATAGAAGCATGTTCAATGTATAAGATCCCAAACATACATTCATGTCTTAGGCGAGACCTAAACACTTCATTACATTGCCTACATGTATGCATTATTCCAGTTATGATTTTGAGTACTTTCACACTTTAAGTAATTTCTTCATTAGCAACAGGGAATTAAATTAGCATACATAATCCACAGGAAATTGTGAAGATTAAATGAGTTATTTTACAGTTTTTTTTGAAAAAAAATCTTTATTGTCAATAATTAGATACACCGTATGAGCAAATCATGAGATGGCACCCCCAATTCCCTCCTCTTTGTCCCCAACCCACTGGGGACCCTCCTCAGTGGGCATACTGGATCAACCTGGTACAGAACACATAATAGACGCTACATTAGCTGCAGGCTGTTGCCAGCATTAGAGTGATCCATTGTTCCCTTTTTCCCTCTGTGTCAATTGCTTATGTTTTTTTCTCTTTTCCTGTAATTAAAAAATATTTTATTTATTTATTCATTTTTTTATTTGAGAAAAGGGAGACAGAGAAAAATGGGTATGCCAGGGGCTCTAGCCACTACAGAAGAACTCCAGATGCATGTGCCACCTTATGCATCTGGCTTTACATAGGTACTGGGGAATTGAACCCAAGTCTTTAGGCTTTTCAGGCAAGTGCCTTAACTGCCAAACCATCTACGAAAACATTTTTCTGTAACTTTTATTACAGAAATAAACAGATAATAACCTGACTATGAATAAGGCAAAAACTACTGATTATCTATAGGGGAGATACAGTGTAATCATATTTCAGTAAATGATTTTATATCTTCTTTGAAGAGTTAAAATGCATCAAAAATAAGCAACCACCACTGAAAGTTTAAGTTAGCAGGAGGGGTTACAGAAGAGATAAGTTTAAGTTAGAAGAAAATGATACACAAGAGACATTTTACGGCTGTCGATATTTATGAATGAACACATTAATATTGTTTTTACAGAATGATATCAGTCCTAACTGAAAACCTTGGAGGGATAGCAGTTTGGAATCAACATTTTGATTCAGGAATGATAATGCTTTTACAAACTATGCTGGTGTGTTTGGGAGAGGACAGTACAGAGCAGATGCATATGAAAAGGTATAGTTTATTAGAGGAGGAAATATGAACAGAATTCTGGGCCTGCAGGTGACTTCATGCAATTCAGCTGCAATTGTTTAAGCACTTATCACCATTGAAGATGGACCAGATCCTGGGCATTGGGACATTAACAGGGAGTGCTGATTTGTTTGAGATGTGGGAGCCTACCGTAGACATGCTAAAGGAGTTTCTTGCTCATCAAAGTCTGGCTTTATCTGACTCTGGATAAGAGAATTTAGTGTTGTTGAAATAGTACTGATTATGGACTCATTATAATGTCAAAAAAGACAGTTATGAAGTGGACACAATTCTACAGATTGCGGATAGACAATGTGTAGCAAGAGAGAAATCCCTTCATGAAGGTCATGGTTGGGTCATAGCAGAACAGTGATTTATCCAGGCTATTGGGATGCCAGGACTATGCCACAGCAACCACAGAAAGATGCTGGCTTAGGGTGAATTCTGTGCAGGAAGCCAACAGGAAAGCTGGAAGGGCAGAATTACCCACAGTTTTTGGAACTTAGAGGATTTCATCACAAGTCCCAGCTGTCAGACAGAGCTTCAGATGTGATGTCTGTCCTGCTGGTTATCACTTTTGCGTTGATCCAGGGTTCCCATTTTTCCTCATGGATTGGGAATGTTTACTTTGTTCCTTTATTTCTTGGTAGTATGGAACCTATGTTTTGATTTTACAAGTATCAAAGTTAAGAGACTATCATGAGTTTCAGATGGGACTTTAGCCTGGACTTTTGAGCAGTATTGGAATTGCTAATTTTAGCAGAGACTTTCAAAATTAGATCAAATGCATTGCATCATGAGGTTATGGGGGCTGGGGGCAGAATGTGGTAGTTTGAATATAAAATGTCACACATAGACTCATGTCTTTTGACGAGATTGAGTGTGTTCAGGGTGGTATGGCTGTAGAAAGACTCGTATATTTGGGACTGAGCCTCCTACTCGATGGTCAGCTAGTAGAGCCTTTGGGAATTGTTGCCATGCTGGAGGAGGTGTATCACTGGGGGAAGGCCTGGGGAATTTATAATCCAACACCATTTTGGCAGTCATATTTAGCTTACTCTTGTTGTTTCTTTTTAGTTGATGTGACATGATGTGATGCCTGCCTGTCAGTTTTTGCCATGCTTTCCCACCAATTTCCTTTCAAGTCTGTGAGCCAATATAAAGCCCTTCCTTCCATTGGTTGCTCCTGATTGGGTGCTTTGCTCCATTCATGTAAACAGAGAATTGGAATACTAGACCAGACAGAAGTAAATTGGGCAGGGTTGGTGTGGTCTTTTGAATGTATGCTTCCCGTGGACTCAGGTGATTTTTTTAAAGCTTGTAACTTGGATTCCCCATTGCCTGGCTGGAAGAGGTGGCACTAGGGATGGTCTTGGAGCCCAGCCCTAAAGGTATGATTTGGGGTTGTTGTAGTCAGCATTCTAGTTGCTGCGCAGAAAGAATCCAAGCAAAAGCGGCTTGTGGAGGAAAGGGTTTATTTGGTTAATGGACTCTCTCAAGGGGAGACTCCATCATGGCAGGGAAAGTGATGGCATGAGCAGAGGGTTGGATGTCACCTCTGCCACAGCACTGCAAACAGAAGCAGGAAGGTGTGACAAACACTGGCAAAGGGAAGCTGGTTGATAACTCCATAAGCCCACTCCCAACAACACAGCTCCAGCAAGGTTGTAAAACCCAAACTGCCATCAGCTGAGGATCAATCAATCAGAGCACATTCAGTTGTTTCTGGGGGACACCTGGATCAAACCATGACAGGGGTGTATCTGATTTCCAGCCAAAAGTTATAGAGAGGAGTCTGAGCTCCCCCCGGGTTCCCTGCTATTTGCTGCCCATTTGTGCTTGCTGCTTTTATTTTTTGCTGGCTGTTTGTTTGTTTCTCTCTGTTTGTATGTATGGGATCGTCTTTTTCTGCCATTGATGGAACTTCCTCCCTGAATCTGTAAGTTTGAAATAAGTCTTTTCCTTCCCTAAACTTGCCAGGTTTGGATGTTCATCTCAGCATGGTCAAACAGACTATAATGATTTAAATTGGTACCAACATTATACACCTATCTTTTCCTTGCCATTATTATACAAAACAATTCCAGTGCTGAGATGGACATGTTTAACGTCTGAAATGTTTATGGAATAAATTTAAAATAAATAGAAGATTATGGTTACAGACAGGAGACAAAAGGTATTGGAGGATAACTGATAATAGCAGCCAGGTTCTCATGAGCAGAAATGATATCTGAAGCCTTACAACATTGCTTATATGCATCTTTTCCTTTATTTCATCCTGAACATCCCTACCATCCTTTTCTTTTTTAAAATTCCAAACTGAAATTCTTTGATTGTAATATAAGCTCATTTACCAATCAGCACAAATAAACAAAAGGGCAGTTCTTGTATCCCACAGAGAATATTATATTCTCCCCAACTTATGCTCTTGGGACAAAGCTCAGCCTTCAAACATTGTGAGAAACAAGAGACCAGAGCATTATCTAATTCATGGTATTTCATTTTATGCTCATCAGACTTTTCCAGGTTTTTTAATGTGACATGTCTCTTTTTATGTTTGTAAGAATGCCAGAATAAACTCCCTTATATTTTGTACTTTATCATGTTTTTGTCTCTAGAGTTTTAATTTATTTATATGCCTTAAAACAGTACATATGATGTATTTCCATCCATGGTCATATAACAAAATCATGGAATATCTATTTATCTAAAATGTGCTAAACACATAATGTATCTTTTGCATTTATAAAGTAACTTTATCTCCTAAATAGCAACACCATTCATGTTTTTAATGGTTTCTTCCTATTTTTTACCTTCTTGTAAATGAAAAAAGAAAAAAATCTTGTTCATTCTTATGTCCCTTTTACATATTTTAGCATATTATTACTCACCCAATAAGAAAGTTTTCACAGATTTTAGCTCCACCACCATTGCCCCCCTGCAAATTATGCTACCTAAACTCATCAGGTCACCCTGAAAAAAAAAACATAAATAAGAAAAGAGACAAAGAAGTAGAGAGGGAGCTGGTCTCCTCTTAAGACGAAGGGGAGGGGGACACGAGAGGGTCATGGGAGGGGCAACAATGATCAAAATATATTGTGTGCATGTATGAATATATCATAAGAAACCCATTAATATATAATTAATATATGCTGATTAAACAAGCAAAAGTTATATGCACTTGATGCTAGGAATCCTTCATTCTACAATGTCTATGCACACACACACACACACACACACACACACACACACACTCCTAAGAATATCATCAAAGGGAAGGGTGGATTCCAGAGTGGGAGATAGAGCTATGAATATCCATAAAGGTAAAGTTCTTTTTTTTTCATTTTAAGAGTGAGAAAGTTGGTCTTGATGGTGTATGCTTGTAATTCCAGCATCCAGGTGGAGGCAGGATTATGAGTGTTAGGCCATCTTGAGTTCTGATACTACAAAAGAGGACATTGTTTCAAGCAAAATGAGGAAAATGGAATGTAAGGAAAATTATGTAAATCAAGATGCTATGTTCTTTCTTAAAACTCAGTGTTTGGGGGTCTTAAAACTCAGTGTCAGGTGCACGGGGTAGTTGGGGGGATGCCTGAGGTATGACATGAGATGAAGTAATGTCTGTAGAAACTATGGTATTTTGCCAAACACTGTTCATTCAAACTTCATCATATCCCAGAGAGGTAAGGATGACAAATCATTTTCCTATTATACAAATAGGAAATGGAACCAAGACTTCAAACTCAGCTTATACAGATGGAGACAGGATTTTCACTGCGGCAATCTGGCTTCAAATTAGACTTCATTTCCCTGCATTATAATATGACACAATCCCTCCTTCCTGAGTCTGTACTCTCCTCTACTGATTATGATACTAAAAGAGTTTACACACAGTCATATAAATTGTTTGGTTAAATACCATGAAAGAGGGCTATAGCTTATGCAGAATAGTTTGAATCTGTCTTAATTTACCTTTGACTAAGTCTGTGGTAGTTATCACTTTACTATTCAGTTTTATTATAAAATTGTAATACGCATGCTGACTTCTTGCACTAAATACAATATCAGCTTGTACTAAATATTGACTAGGAAAACATTAAACACCTGCTATAGGATTTAATAGGATCTAAGGCATGTTGAAAGCTCATAATTTTTTTGTAATTATTGGTATTGCCAATTGCAATACTTTTATTTGCATAACTGTAACCAAAATACCTGAAAGAACATCTTAAGAGAACAAGTGTTTATTTTGACACGTGGTTTCAGAACTTGCAATCCTTTACTTGGTGGATTCTGGGGCAGTGATGAGATAAAATGTCATGGAGGCAGGGATTTATTACAGAGGTGTTTATTTGACTCAGACCCACATGAAACAGATGGAGGAAGGGACTAGGAACAAGCAAATCTTTGAAGTCACCAGCAATGACATTTCCTCCAACAAGAGCCAAACTTCTAAAATGCCCCATCAGCTGGTGACCAAGCATTCGTACTTGAGGCTAAAGTGGGGGGCAGCCTGTCATATTCAAACCAGAAACCAATTGTTATGTTTAATAAAATATCCTCATTTGACACTGCCCTGGAAACAGCTTACATCATGTATAGCAGTCTGCATTTGCATCATCTTCCATTCTGGTTGATAGGACGAAACTTCTAGAAGGGGGAAAGAGGGAGACAAGAAGCTCTTCAGTTTTCCTTTTATTCCATAAACACTATAATAGAGACGTCATCTTCAAAGAGCAAAGTGAGCAAGGAAGGTTCGGCAGTTTCTAATAGAAATGCCAAATAAATCTGTTTTAGAAGTCCTAAAAGTTCCATGAAACCCATAAACGTTTCCAGAACGCCTTTTCAAGGATTTCAGACTCCTTTTCATATGGTGGCTCATATATTACAAAAAAGAATGGATCACTGGAGTGCCCACCTGTGAGGAAGGGAGTGTGCAAATACCATCATAAGAACACTTCCCCCATGTAGTTGTAAACACACCCAAAGGCCACAGTCTCCATTTTGCATTGAGGGCAGAGTGCACAACTCCCATCCATACTCCCTAGTTAAATTGTGTGAATTCAAGCAAAGTCACTCAATATAAACTTTTATATTTGCCATGGGGAAAAATTATCCTTGTTTTACATAGAACAGAGCTGACCAACAACATGGTAAGAGCTCAGGAGTGGGAACTGAGTAGTAAAGAATAAATTACTATTTATGTATTTACTTATGTTTTCTTAAGGTAGGGTCTCGCTCTAGCCTAGGCTGACTTGGAATTCACTATATAGTCTCTGGGTGGCCTCAAACTCATGGGTTCCCTCCTACCTCTGCTTCCCAAGTGCTGGGATTAAAGGTGTGCACCACCACACAGGGCATCTTCATTTATTTTAAATAGATATTACATAAAAAACATTACATTGTGCCGAGGAAATAAAACAATGATATAGATGCCACCCAAAACACTCCACCAACTCAAATATATAGACGAGTGTAATCAGTCCTTGACAGGATCAAGCAAAATTATAACAAGATTTTGGGACTAATCAAGAGGAAAGCTAAAAAATTTAGGGCATGAGTTAGAGATGCACTAGGATTTCCTGAGGCCTTTGATGACTGTCAAAGAGGGATCCAGGCTTCTGTGGGTCCACAGTGTGTTCTGAGAAGTGACTGGGAAGAAGGGCGAGTGGCACAGAAGATAAGCAAGCTTCATAAAAGAGGTGAGACATGGGAGATATATGTCTCCATGGGTTCTGACTTTTCCTCACATGTTTGTTATTTACATGTTTACCTCTGTTATTTTTCCAGATGGAGAAAAATGATGTTGACGACAAGGAAAACAACCTGTAATGAGTTGTTCACTACTGTCCTGCTATGTTGTCTTTTACAAACTACTAAGTAAAGTGTATTATGAATAAATTAACTACTGAAATATTGGAGTTTCTGGAGTTTTCATAAGATCCTCTAGTATTCTGAAGATTTCTTAAAAACCAAGTCACCCTAATCAAGTTCATATCAAGGTTTAAAATGTAGCTCAGTGTTACACTCAGTTTTGACTCCCACCCCAATTTCATTGGTTACACAGGTGTTGGAAAGGATTATTGCAATGACTAGGGTGGTATTCACAGAAATTCTAGCTCCTCCTACATTAACCAGTTATTTCAGATCTTAAATTATGCCACATTTCCATCCATTCTCTTATTTTTCTTTATCCTGTACCATAGCTACCATCTTGAAGTTGATTTACACGTGTAATTGATGAGGTCATCAGAATTCATCAATTTTGTTTTGTTTCAGGAATATTATTAGAGGGCACGTAGGGGCTTGTTTATGCATTATGTTACTCATGTAGTTTTTACAGTTAAATCATACTTATAGTTCTTAAGCATAAACGAACATCTCTATGCCATCAAAAATATCCAACATGTGCCCACCATTGCCCAGCCCATCTCACATTTGTCTCAGGCCATCGACTATTAGCCTCCAACATCCAAGAGGAACCAGCAGACCTAGATCTAGGGCAATTGTAGGAAGATACATAATAAGTTCAAGAATCATTTTCCTGACCTTTTCTCCAGCTTGCCTTGTTAGACATATGTTAAATAAGTTTTAAATCTTTGCCAAAAATCCTACCCGAGTGAAACTCATTTATTATCTTAAGAGGGGTTGAAGGAGTTTTAATGTCATCATTTGCAACAACAGCTGAATGAGAGGTGGTTATATAATAGTCCCAGCATAACATTTATTGGGAAGTAAGGCAGAGATGTAGGCTAGTGTGATAAAAATAGGTGTACTCCTGTTTTACCTCTTATTGAATTTCATCTTTGTTTTGGATCTAGCAGAATTTGTTTTATTCTTGTCTTAGTCGTCATTGGTAGCTAATTCCTCACCTGTGTTTGTGATTTTGTATTACAAGATCTATTCTAAATTTACTTTAAAACTATTTATCATAAATACTGTGTATCCATGTACTATAAATATTTAAAGAATACAGACTGAAGTTATAAATATAAGTCAAAAATCCTCTACATGTAGCAGCCTGGGAATCAGAAACTCTCTCATCCTAGCTTTCTGTTTTGGAAAATTCAAGTGTCTAGGTTTTGATTTATTCTTTGTAAATGGAAAGAGCCTAGGTAGACAATTTTTAAGTCTATACTCCAACTAAACCTATCTGACAAAAATTATATCTTATTGAGTTTCTTTTGACTATTACCCCACCACACACACACACACACACACACACACACACACACACACACACACACACACACAAACATATCTCCATAGCAGCCTGGCAACAGAGATAGCATGATAGTGTGCAATGATAAATAATAAATTGAAAAATACAGTCAGGCTTGTCTATCTTTAACTTCCAATTATTTCTACTATACAAAATCTTCATTCAGAACATGCACCGAGGGTTTCAAATTTCCCGTTTTGTTTCTGTCTATGCTGTCACTGAATGGAAAGCATTTCACAGGTACAGACAGAATATGACAAACCTACATTAATTTAAACTCAAATTCACACAGCTCTGTTGAAGTTCTTAAAGGCAGTTTGTGCTGTGATTTAGGTCCTGCCTGTCATCCTAGAGTGGCTATTTTAATTTTCATTAATTTTTGAAATCACTTTCTAGGTAAAATATTCAGAAAATTCCCCACTAACAACATGAGCCAGAAGATTCAGTAGAAACCAAATATTGTTCTTTTTTCCTGGCACTCAACTACCTTTCACTTACTCTGTCAATTTTTCCCCTTGCAGTAAAAAGTGACTCATATAAAAGAAACCAAAATAGTAAAATCGGAAAAAATGTATAAGAAAGATTGCTTTATAATTTCCAGTGGTGGCTGGGCCTCAGAAAAATTGAGAATGGGCCAAGACTGCTTTCTTTACAGCCATGCCCTGGAATGAAACCTTTTGGTCTCAGTTTAAGAGAATTATTTCCATGAAGGAGTTCTACAAGGAGATCATAAGATCACATTTCATTCTCTTGATCAGCACAAGAGCACTGTGAAAGGATGCAACAGTCCCAAGAGAGACACCTGGAAGAAACTGATTGTAATTGTAAGAAACAGAAAATCTTTGGGCTTCTCTCTCACCCACTTCCATGCTGCTTGCCCCCACCATCCGCCCACAAAGGCATGCAAGTTCTATTGGACTATTCAGGAACAAAAGAAGCAGATAGAGCCTGAAAAGGTGAGAAAAATGAAACCTTCAGAAGCTTGTCCTCTCTGGAAGCAGGCATTCCATCTCCCATATCCACACAGTTCCCCAGGTTTGGCTCTTCTTTGTTCTCCTAACCAGAAAGCACTTTGCTTTTACCAAGTCGGAAACTCATTCTTTTTTTCCTAATCTTTGCTCTAAACTCACAATAAGCCATAAAAAACCATAAAATGATTACTGTTTAGCATTGAGAGTATTCCATTTGAATGCTTGAATCATTACTGTACTGGAAAAAAATGCCAACATCATTACATAGAGTAAATGAATGCTGTCTGTGTTTTTCACGCACATGACATGCTGTCCATGTATTTCTCAACAATACTTGACCATCTCCTTCCCCACCTGAAGCCATCCTTGCAGATGTCGTGTACATTGATTTATTAAGTTCCATTCTTGAAATAGATCTATAAGATATCACTGATCTTCCATTTAAAAACCTTTTTCCCTCGAAGAGCAAGATTTTAGAGTCACTGTTGAGTTATTTGAGGTACAGGAAAAAAAAAAAAAACTCCCTCATATCATCTGAAAATGTGTTAGGAAAGACACCTGGAGTAAAAGATATAGGTGTTCTCAAGAGAAACAAATGGAATTAGGAAAACTTACCAAAATTAATGACTTGAAACCTTTATAGTTCCAAAACTCTTGGCAAGATTTTAGACATTGTGTCCTTATGACTAGGAAAGAGTTGTGACAGGTGCTGAGCTGAAGGAAGGTGGGCACAGGGCAGGTATAAGGTAGATGTCTCTGATGCAGTAATCAGGGACAAGATTTATAAGGAATGTTATAATAAACATGCAAGGGATCCTTAAATAAAAATTTCATCTATTTGAAATATGATCATGAAATCATAATGATGGAGTTCATGTTTTCATTTCTGAGTACTGAACCAAGGGGCTTTACATACTCTAGGCAAAAGCTGTTCCTCTAAGTTACATCCCATTCCTTTTTTTTTTTTCATTTTTTTAAATTTTGAGATGGGAGTTTGCTAAATTGCTGAGGTTGGACTTGAACTTGTGATCATCTTTCCTCAGCTTTTCCAGTAGCTGGGTTCTAAGCCTATACCACCAGGATCAATTTAGAAAATTTGGGGGAAATTTATAAATAGACTCAGGAGGCTAGCTAAGCATGCTAATATCTATCCATCTAGTGGTATGTTCTTCAACAATTTAAAAGAGAAAAAATACAGATAAGTAGGCCAACTAGAATGGATTTCAAGGTTGTTGTGCTTACTGAAAAAGTGTTAATGTTATAAAGCAAGGTACACTAGGCTTCACTTACTTTGTATTCTCCAATAATGAAACTACAGAGATGGGAGCTCAGAGTGCGAGATGCTTGGATTAGCACGGGGGGGGGGGGGGGGGGGGGGGGGGGGGGGGGGGGGGGGGGGGGGGGGGGGGATGCATGGAACCATATAGTCATGGCCCAGGGGGTTTATTTGTAAGAATTCTGCATCTTGAGTGTATACATCTATACAGGTCATGAAGTTTCACGAAACTATCTGCATGACTACACAAAAATGAAACAGAAAAAGAAAGAAACAATGCATGCAAAATACCAATTCAATCCAACTGGTATCAGGTTAATTATATTACGACAGTATCTATAAATATTCTGATGATCTGCATCATATATAGAATTGCTTGTCATTTTCACTTTAGAGATAGTTGGGTGGTAGGAAAAAGGAAATCTTCCCTATTCTTATAATGTCTTCTGAGGTTATAATAGTTTCCAAAAACAAACAGAATATTCCTAGATGGTGTTTCTGGGGATACGAACAAATGAACTCATTCCTTCATTTCCTAAGTGATTATTTCATTACCACCTATTCTTGTGTGAAGGATGTGAACAAATGAGTAAGCCATAGAGATGACACACTATAATCACAATATTCTAGTGAATCCGGTGAGCAAATTGAAAATGGAGCTATCCACTGGGATAGAGCACTGCACGAGGTCCTGTGAGCGCACAGGTGTATTTTCATTGCACTTTTCCTTAAAGATTGAGAAATGCTTCATAGAACTCTGCTATATCCTTAGACTTTTCAGACTGCAGAATTTATCTGGTGGAAAAGGTCTCAGCAGTTCTTTATACATGATCGGTGTAGCTCATCTCAGTATGGACAGTGCTCACAGCTTACTGAGGACAATGATATGATAAGTGTCTCATGGAAGACCCAGCTCCTTGCTGGCTAGAGGCCATCCCTGAAGAAACTGTTGCTCGCTTATAGGAAAGCTATTGTAATTATGGATATGAAGGTGTTTCACAGTATATTATTTTTCTTCCATAATGATATTTGAATATTTCTCCTTCTTTCCTACATGGCCAGATATGGTAGAATATACTTCCCCTACTGCCTCCTCAACCCACACACAGTGTGGATTAATGGATGGTGGTTGATATAAAGTTTGTGTGGACCTTATGACCTTTCTAGTGTACCATAGATTCCTATTAAGAACATCAAAGATTTCAAAGATACATATGAGAGGTGACAAAAATGCTTCTCTTTATCTCCCCCATGTGCACCAGAAGGTTGGGAAGATTTTATTGCAAAGGGACAATGTCACACTCAGAGACTAGACAAGAGGTCATCACCATTTTCTCCCAGCCCCCTTTCCCCTCTAATGATAAAGTACACCTGGAGAGAGAGGTCTATTCATGAAAGATCAAAAGAAAAACAAGAAGAAAAGAAAAAAGGGCACAGGAAAGGGTGGGGTGTGACTCAAAGACTGGCATTTGGTTATATGTAGGTCAACTCTTACCACACTTGTCCACATGTATCTATATGATAGATGCCACAACATTAATATATACTCACATTTGTTTTGTTCTTTTAAGGTAAGATAAAAAGTAATGCTAGAAATAGGTGAGGAAATTTGATATATGTAAACATGTTATTTGTGGTAGATTTTTTTCTTTGTTTTTCTAAAATCCTAACTGCTTCATTGACCAAATGAAACCAGACTCTTAAACATGCCTGGCAATTACTATCATGGTAACTATGTGTCTGTGTGTGTGAGTGTGTGAGTGTTTGTGTGTGTGTGTGTGTGTGCACTCGCTGTATCCAGTGTATATGCAGACACACACACATACACAAACACACACACACACACACACACACACACACACACACACACACACACGCACGTGGAGACTAAACTCAGATCCTCATGCATGTGAGATAGGCACTGTATCCCTGAGCTATATCCCCAGCCCAGGAACTTTATAAATGAAGAAATACATCCCCTTTCTTTATTTCCCATCTAGCATGTTTTTTTTATATAATAATCTTTCTTAAAAGCAATCTGAATGCAACCATCCCCTAAGAACTATTCAATAACCTGCAAAAGCCTTTGATAAAACAAAAAGTGTTTAGATTTACAGAGCCTGGCATGATTTGGCTCTTTCTGTCTATATAGACCTCATTTTTCCTACTTCTCTATTTCTTTTTCTTTCTTTACCTATTGCCAGCAGCAACAACAACAAAAAAAGACATTTGACATGCACGCAGAAAATACCTTCTTGAAGGTTTTTCATTTTTCTTCCACTCCTCTCAATGCAGTCTCTCTGAAAAAGCTTCTCTAAGTACTTCAGAACTAGCTCTTTATTCCAACATTCTTTGTCTGCATATTTTGTCCTTTGGTCTCAAAGAGGATCACCACAAAGATCAGAAACACTTCTAAGAGTACATCAGTTCTTATTGCATCTCTTTGTGAACATCATCTACATACTGAATTATAGGTGCTATCTTAGCATATGTTATGCTTAGAACCTAAGAAGCATAAACATATACTAAAGTACTTTGAGTTACAGTTTCAATCAATGGCAACCAATTGGCTTGGAATGGCAGACACATTCTTTTTATCACATTCAACTATATTGCACAATTCATGGTGTTGGTAGAAATAAGGTAAATCAATACCTGGACGCACGCTTGCACACACACACACACACACACACACACAAAATACTTTATTTTTTAAAATGTCTTTATTATGAATAAGTATATACATTGTATGAGCAAATTTTGTGAAGGTGTTTCCATTTCCTCTCTGTCCCCTACCCAATGGGGTCCTTCCTCTGTGAGAATTCTGGATTTGTCTATTGGTTAGGGGGATATGAACTGCACCAGAGGGAGCCAGTTTTATTTTCTCTTTTTTTCCTTCCCCCTGTGTACTCTTGCTGAGGGGGGGGCAATGTCTCTGGATATTCTCCCCCACTATGGCTCTTACATTCTATTCGCCCCCTCTTCCACTCAGTTCCTTGAGTCATGGTGGTTGAGTTTTGAGTCTGCTTTGTTGTTGAGATCTTAAGTATCTCTGGACCTTTGCCCTGGGTAGTGCTGGGTATTGTTGGTATCTGTCTCCATTGACTTTTCATGGTTTATTAGACTTGCTGTGGTGATTGGTCTCCTATTTGTTTCATCACTTTCTCATAGGTTTCTTTGGGTGCTGTGTGAAGGTTAAGTGTGGTTTGTCTCCTGCCAAGATGTCAGCCATCATCCAATGTCTTGTTGGTGGAATTGAGTTGTCCCCAGCTCTCTCAATGCCTTCTGAAAAATGCAAACAGAATCTCTATCAGAGAGTGATATCAATATAGGTTAAATGAGATAACATTGCTATTTTGGCTAGCTCCTGAGTGTAGCCTCTCTGTAGCTCTCTGGTAGTGGGAATTTCTACTAGGAGACCTAGTAATCGGTCCCCATAGGATTATGCTGTGGATCCCAGTTCCAGTTAAGGGTTTCTTGTCAATGAGAAGATCTCCTAGCCAAACATCAAGCCATTGATTACCATCCTGAGTTTAGAGCCACTATTGCATAGATGAGCACCTCTTGACTTGCTGGTCTCTTCCATATAGCGTGTGTTCAGCATTCTTGTGACAACTGTCTATAGAGTATATCAGTGATCTCTGATTTCCCCAAATATCATTGACCAATTTCCCCTGGCAGCTCATGCAACACCTTCCAGTGCTTTGGTGACAATCTGTGATTTCTTCAGCAATAGGGTCTTAATTTAGGACTTGGTCAGGTATTCAAGAGCTTTAACAGAAGTCTCTCACATTTTGAGGACCTCCTGGGTCTCTTTGATCAACAGCTCAATGTGGGAAGGAACCAATAACTGGGACAGGGAAATAAAGGCCTGCAGAATTATTCTTGATGTTAGGGCTATTCATGGCCTCTCTTACCTGGTGGTGTCCTCAGCTTCCTGAAGAGCTTACTGTATAAAAGCAAGGGTTTTATGGTGTCATTATTAGTTTACTGTACTGTATGAGTCCCCCCACAACCCTTTTCCTCCTCCCCCCAATTCTTTCCATTCCCTTTTACAATCTCTCTGTTCACTGACAGATTTTCTTCATGCTCTGGTTTAACATGGTTAGGACCTACATATGTGGGAAAATACATGGTGCTTGGCTCTCTGCTGGTATGTTTGGTCACTAAGAATTATCTGCTGCTCCAAGTCCATCCATTTTTCTCTAAATTTCATTATGTCATTTTTCCTTTGAGCTATGGAGAATTTCATAGTGTACATGTACCACAACTTTGATATCCATTTGTTCAGTGATGGGCATTTGGGTTGGTTCTAATTCTTTGCTATTATGAACTGTGCTGCTATAAACATGGTTAAGGAAATGTCTCTTACTTCAGTGAGGAAACTTGGGAGTAGATGCCCAGTAGAGGGATAGCTGGTTTCAGTGGTAGTTCTATATCCATTCTGTTCAGGAGCCTCCACACTGCTTTCCGTAGTGGTTGTACAAATTTGTATTCTGACCAGCAGTGAATGAGGGTCTCTTTTTCCCCACATCCTCACCAGCACCTATTGTTGGTAGACTTTTTAATGATTGCCATTCTGATTGGAATAAGATGGAATCTCATTGTTGTTTTGATTTGCATTTCCCTGATGATTAATGACATTGAACATTTTCTCAAATGGGAGTTGGCCATTTGTATTTCTTCCTCTGAGAATTCCCTGGTGAGTTCAGTTCTCCATTTTGTGAGAGGGCTGTTTGATAGTTTTTTATTTTTTTTTTTTAGTTTTTTGTCCTTTTTAGTTATTAGACCTCTATCTGTATTGTGGCTGGCAAAGATTAACTCACAGTTTGATGGTGATCTTTTGGCTTTAAGTATAGTTTGCTTGTCTGTACAGAAGCTTTTTTTAGCTTGATGAGATCCCCTTGGTTAGTGTTATTCTAAGGTATTTGATTTTATGTTTGGCTATTGAAAATGGGACTCTTTTGCTGGTTGCTTTTTCTGTATGCATGTCATTTGCATACAGGAAGTCTACTGATTTTTTTTGTTGTTGTTAATTTTATATCCTGCCACTTTGCTGAAGGAATTTATCACCTTTAGGAATTTACTGACACTATTCTTTGGATCTGTTATGTATGTCTTTCTCCTGTCTTATTGTATTGGCTAGAACTTCAAGGACTATGTTGAAGAGCAGTGGAGAAGTCTGGTGTAACTCTGATGGGTATGCCTTTATATGTGATTCATTGTTTTGCTCTTGCTGCTTTTAGGACCCTCTCCTTGCTTTCAATGTTTAGGGTTTTAACTACAATGTGTCTTGGGGTATTTATTCTTTGGTCCTGCCTGTTTGGTGTACTGTGTGTGTCTTGTATCCAGATGGGATTATTATTTTTTGTGAGAATGGGGAAATTTTCCTCAATAATTTTGTTGAATATGTACTCTATGACTTTAATCTGGTTTTCTTCCCCTTCTGGTATCCTCATGATCTGGAGGTTTGGCCATTTAAGGGTGTCCAATAGTTCCCTCATATTTTGTTTGCATGCTTTTTTGAACTTATCCAAGTTTTTGTTATCCTGACCTCTTTCTTCTGCTTTATCTTCCATGTCTGAGGTTCTGTCTTCCAGGCTGGTAGTGAGGAATTCCAGAGATGTTTTAAATATCTCCATTTCATTTTGGTTTTCCAATAGAGCTTTTTGCATGGTCTCCATCTCTTTGTTGTTGAGTTGCATTTTTATTTCAATGGTTGTCTTACTTAAAGCTTCTTGTTATACATTCTTGTATTTGTTTATGTCTTCATTTAGCTTATCCAGCTGATTCTAGAGCTCCTCTGATGGCTGGTTTGCCTTTATCTCATTTACTCTTCTAGAAAAGTCCATCTGTTTTTCCTCCATTGTATTCAGCCTGTTGGCAAAGCTTGTAAGCTGATTCTGCACATTTCCACTTACATTATAAATTTTTGCTTCCATTTACATTAATAATCTGGATATAGAGTCTGTGCAGAGATGTCCTGAACATGCCATCTCCCTCTGGGCTTGCATCTGTGCTCTCTTTTTGATATTTCTGGTGGCTAGGTAAACTTGGTGTGAGGCATTCTGCATGTGCGTTCTTCTTGTGTTGTGATTTTCCCATGCTCAGATGAGACATTGGTTTTCATGGGCCCTCAACAAAAGTGGGGACCTCACATGAGACTGAAGGAGGACTGGTGAGATTTTGGCAAGTTCTCAGTTCCTCTGGTATGAGGCAGTGTGCAAACTTTCAGAAACAGTAGCAGGCTGGGGGGCTGGACCTCATTTGGAACCTGGAGTCAGTGGGCCGGTTGGGGGGGGGGCACATGGGCTGATGGGGAGCCAAGGCCCAGCTCCCTCACCTGGCCTTGCCTAGGGTCACAGGTTCTGATTGCACAAGGGTGAGTGGGACTTCTGTGCACAGGTTCCAAATCTTGCCTCACCTGAGGTCAAGGGGTTAATGGGCAGAGCTGTGGGGTTACAGGCTGTTTTGGAGCAAAGCAGGGTTTGCTTACCTGGCCTGGAACCCTGGGTCAGTGGGGGGAGTGGTCGTGGGACATGGGCTTGTGGGGAGCCAAAGCACAGGTCCCTCACCTAGACTTGTGTTGGGTTGGGGGTCTGGGTACAGGTCCCAAAACTCACAAGATAATATATTGAATAAGGTTTTGATAGTTGCAAGCAAATTTCCATATCCACAAGAAAAAAATGTTTTCCAATTATAAGTTAAGAATGTATCCTTCTATCTACCTGGTCATTTAATAGGTATTTAAGCCTGCTTTTGGTTATGTCTGGCTTGACCTAGGGGCCAAACATTAAAATTATTTGCCATGTTTTGCAGGTGCTGGGAAAACACATTGTAGTCTGGATGAGGAAGAGAGAGTAAAGAAGTTTCTGGGTGGAAAAGCATTCATCTTCCACCTTCATGTAACTATTTCCCAATGGTGGCATGAATTATGTACCTTTTAGTCCCCCATGTTTTTTAAAGTGAAATCAACATCATTGATAATGTCCTTTGCAACATTATATATACTAGGTTTATGACTTTAAAAGCTATGCTATTCTCCTACATTATTGTATGTATATAGTCTCTGTTTTCCAAAGTCATTCAACATATCACCTGGTTTTATTTTGTCAAAGATAGATTGAGAAATAATTCCAGCAGAAGATACATGTTTATGTCTGGTCATGATGATGATAAGCTGTGTGATCTTGAGCAAGTTGTTCTTTTTATCTTGCTCATGGTTATTTTATCTATATAAATTTGAACAATCAAGCTGAGTTTGCTTAATGATATGAGGTGAAAATAAATGTAGTCTTTATTGCCTAAAGGAGGCTTTCACTATAAAACTTAAAACATCTATGGGTCTTTGTTGATTTTATATTTGACTTTTAATTTTCTTTTCCCTGAGGACAATCAGCTCTTTCATTTTCCCCTTGTGATCACTTTGGCCTCAGTGCCTTTGGGGTCTTTTGTTACTTGTTCGTGGATTGCATACATTTTCCAGTAATGCTCTGATTTTCAATCAATAGAAATTAGTTGGCTAGGTGTGTATCTCTGAGGTTCCTATGAAGGAAAATATGACATGATAATCAAAGAAAAAAAAAAAAACACCTAGCTCCCTACTTAGTGGAGGCAAAATGGCTTTTTGCTGCCCTCCTGGTCAAAAGCCAAGATGAGGATTTTTCTGATATCTGTGTAGTAGGCTGATCCCAAGAGTCTTATCTGATTGGACACCAAATCAGTTATGCTGTATGAGACTCTAGGGAGCTCCTGCTTTGATCTCTGTTCCTCCTGCTGATGTATCTGCTCAAGAACTACCTTTTATGTTTGTTCTCACCTTCTTTCTTTCTCTCTAACCCTCCCTCTTCCTTCCTCCCTCAACTCTGTAAGTAACACAATACTGACTTAAGCTGTATTTCTGACCTTTCTAAATTGTATTCATCCAATGCTGGGAGGAAATCACTCCTTAGTATGGGCTGATTAGTCTGGAATAGATTTTTGACTCCTTTTCCTTCTGTTATACTTTCTAAAGTTCCTTTTCTTTAATTGATGTTAAATATAGTGCTTTTCCATTATCAACCTACTCATGTGATATACTCTCTCCACATTCTCTCTATTCCCCTCAGGGAATCAGTGCAAAAATGTTGTCTACTATTCTCTATCCTTTATATCAATTATTGAAATGAGTTCTATAAATAGATGTATAAACATTTAAAAGAAATCATGAAAAATTAGCAATAAATGTAATTGATCACTGGATATTTACATAGAATTTTAAGAATGAAATGACTTATGTTCCCAGTAACAGAGTATATAACCTTGTATCTTAGCTAACATTTAAGATTATATCTCTTTGCTTCTTAATATATAACAGTATTATTGGTACTTCATAAGTGACTACATTTGACTTGCAGTGTCCTAACTATCAAGTGGCAAATCAATATATCTGTAAAACTACAATATTTTATGTGAATTTTTTCTTCAATATATTGGATATGCTTTTGTGTTGTATATACAAAGAATTTTAGGGTAAATTATATGTACATATTGTATTAGTTACTTTCCCATGCTGGGTAAAAATACTCTACCAAAAGCAGCTTAAGAAAGAAAATGAGAAGTCTATTGTGGCAAGAGTAAGAAACCTGTGTCACATTGTCACATCAGCATGGAGGAAGTAGAGAGAACCAAAACAGCAAGAGGAGCTTGGCTGTAACACTTTAGGGCCCACCCCCAGGGACATACTCCAGCAGGGCTTCACCTTCTGAAGGTTCCCCAATTTTCATGAATAGCACCACCAACTAGGGATTAGGTATTCAAACCCTTGAGTTTATTGAGGACACTTTATAGTTAAACCATCACACACATATGTTCAAATGTATAGTTATTTATTTTCCATCAAAACAACTAATTATCATATTGCTTGCTGTTCATTATCGGCCTCTTGTTGAACAAAAAAAAGCTACATTTTTTTTCTTAAGTCATATGCCTCAAACACCTAAATTGTACATGGGACAGTGTCTAATAAATATGTGTTGAATGAATGAAAGTTGTATTAAATTGCTAGATTTAGATGAGATATTTTTAATATTTTGTCCAGGGCCATTGGCTTTACATTTTTTTTTTACATTTGATCTCTGTGATAAATGATTTTTTTGTTTATCCATATATTACGAAAGAGTACCTCCTTTTATTTACTTCCAGAGGGAAAGTAGAATTCCAGACTCACTGAGCAAATAAGGTACCTTTCTCACCACTGATTTAAAACAGCACCTCCTCTTTGCCTTTGATTATGGCATATAATGACATCTAATTTATCAGGTTTTTTTTTTTTTTTTTTTTGCTAAATGCTTTTACTATTTCCATACAAATGTCAAATGGATTTAATTATGTAAGATTGGGACTATAATCTCTCTGTATATAATTATCTTGCCCCTCACACATATTTCCCTTCCGGGGTTAAGTTTTTCTTTCTAACATTCTTTTCAATTTGTAGCATACTATATAATGTTACTTATTGCTTATACTTCTTTATAATATTTTATTTTTCCTATTGATTATATGCAAGGTCAAGGACTTTATTTTGTTTACCGATTTATTCTTAAATACCAACATGAGGGTGCTGGTTTATGCACAATAACTTCACCTCTTGGAAAATGAAAGAATCAATTTAGATCCTAGAAGCATATTGCTGGAACCGATAAACAACTATTAATAAAACTGTAGCTTCCTCATTAACTTACCAAATATTCTATTAACTTTTAATATTAATTCTTTATTCTTTTTCTTCATTTCATAATGCAGGGATTTGATCTAGGACCTTGCCCATGCAAGGAAAGCACTCTAACATGGAGCTACATTAATAGTGATTGGTTTGTGAGGACAAGCTTCACCATGTAACCCTAACTGTCCTTGAATTTTCTACCCTCCTAATGCGATTTCTTTTGCTGGTATTATAAGCATAAATTATTGAGCCTGGTAAAACTACTGTACTCTTTTTCCTCTATATAAATTAGAATTAAAATAAAATGAAATGGATAAACTATGAAAATGAAAGACAATTTTAACCTATTCCTAAGTATTTATAACAATTAATTTTACTATAATATGTCTAATGAGTACCTTCAAAACAGCCGATAACACATGTGCCAGCATTATCCTGCAGGTAAAAAATATTGAGCAAGTCTTTGGTTTTCACTTTCTCAAAACACAAATGTACCTTAGTTGTAGCCCTTGTTCCTACTCCATTAAAATGAGGAGAAAATCCATCATTTCACTTTCTGATCTCCCTTCATCTCTGTGTACATGGTGCCATACGGGTTTCATGGTGTTGTAGTCAGCCACACATTGTTGGATGAATCTTCAAACCAGGCACAGTTTATCGGAGGAAAGTATTTATTTAAACTACAGATTGAGGGGAAGTTCCGTATCAGTGAAAGAGGTTGGCCCTCTTTCACAGGGCCAAACAGAGAGAAAAACCTATGACCTACAACACACACACACAGGACAGGGAACAGGCAGGGGGGCGAAAGAGAATTTCTTCTCCTTTATATCGCCCTAGGGTGGGGTCTTGCAATCCTATACCAGATTTAATGGCTTCCAGAGTCTCTGGAATTTCCTTCCTGTACTGCCTACACAGGCAGTTTACTTCCTGATTCCTTACTTCTGTTTACTTCCAGATTCTTTGAGCTTCTTTACATCCCGCTCTTTGCTGAGAGGCTGCCTTCCTGTGAACATCCTCAGAGACCTACCCAAGATAATTAAAAAGATCAAGTTGACAACAAAACCTAACCATCACACATGGATAGTCTTAAAGCAAAGATAATGGCTCCTGTTTCCTTTTTTCCATTTATTGATCATATACTTGGTAAGAAAGCCCCCAAAATAAGTAAACTTCAACAAGAGGGTCCACATGGATGGATATGATTATCTATACTGTAGAATTAGAAAGCTATGTATACTCTATAGCATTTCTAATATTTTCATATAATGATCCACCTAAGTATCTTCAAAGTGAATAGAAATATGGGGGAGGAATTCAGGGTTTATAATTTTATAATTCACAAATTAAATATGTGCATTGTTTTAAATGGAAATAAATTATAAAACAAAATGGCAGAAATCATACTATAGTAATTTAAAAGGTTAATTTAAATATATCTTAAAAACTTAAGGGCTTGAAATCATTTTTTTTCATTCTAGACTATTGCTATTCTCTTTTAGCTGATTAAAAATTATTTATTTTATTACTACATATTATTGATTATTTTTGTAAATAAGAATTAAAATCTACCTCAATCTCATTCATACACACACATACACTCACACACTGCATACATACACAATTTGCAGATTTTGTTAAATTCATTGATTTTGTATATATTTCACAGCAGAAATGCCCTTAGCCCAGATATTGCATATAATTTCTCCAAGATCCACACCTTAGTTTGTCTATAAAGACTACTATGTAAAATCAGAACCCAAAAGTTGCAAGAGACAGAATATCTAAACTAAGCTAGATTTAGCACCAACAAATTGTCTGATGTTGTCAGATAAAATTGGTCACCTCATCCTCTTTCCCTCACCTTACCTTGAACTCAACATTCATTTTCTTATCTTAGAGAAAAAAAAAATCAAACATGTCTCATTTCTTGAAATACTGGGATTGGAAGCAATGTCATTTTGCTCTACTATCCTTAAGAGATTATCTCAATTATCATATCTCATAGTCTTTAAGTTTGAGAGTAGAAAGAGAAAGAGAGAGAGAGACAGAGAGGCAGACAGACAGACAGACAGACAGACAGACAGACAGACAGACAGACAGACAGAGGAATATGAATGAGTGACAAACTCCTAAATGAAAAAATCTTTGTGTTCTCAGCTTATAAGATGGAGTACTATTTATGAAGCACATTTTTCTACAAAAATAGGCTCATATTGATTTTGATGACTTCTCTTTTTTTTATAACCACAAGCATCTGGGGAATATTATTGTGAGTTAAAGCTCTGTGCCTTCATACAGACAAGTAACTTCAGTTCAGTGGGTGAGCCAAATCTCTTATGAGTCAAACCCACAGATCATAAATCTCAAACTAACAAACATTCATCAAATGTTTTGTGGCACATTATTTTCCCATTTTGTTCTATATTTTCTCGTGAGATCATACAAGGAAATAGATCAGTAAAACCTCTCATAGTACTTACTCAATAATAAAATACACTTCTGTATTGTGTGATTATTTTAGCAGTACCACAGTAGTGCATGTATTGGGTGGGGGAAATGCATTTCCTCCAGAAGTAAAGCATATTTTCCTTTATAAAGAAACGAATACACAGAAATAGTTAAAAATGCTTCTGGATTTAGCCTTAATTGATTATTTCTCTCTTTTACCACACAAGAACACAGATCAAAATATTAGGAAATGTTTAAACTCTGAGACATGTTTACATTTTTGAAAGAAAAAAATGAGAACTTTTTTGTTTGTTTGTTTGTTTCTTTGTTTTGTTTCATTTTATTTCATTTTTCACCACTGAGTATAGTTGTGAATCCTCTCTGAGGACTGTGAACAATAGATTGCAAAGCCTGATTGCCTGAATTTGATTCTCCAGTACCACTGTAAAGCCAGATTCCCCAAAGGGCTCATGTATCTGGAGTTCATTCACAATGGCAGCAGGCCCTGGCATGGCCATACACTTTCTGTTCCTCTTTCCTCCTCCCCCTCCTCTTCTTCTTCCTTCTACCCTTCTTCTTCTCCTCCTCTTTCTCTTGTTCTCTCTCTCTCTCAAATAAATGCATAAATAAATTTTAAGATACACTGATACACTGAAAAAGAAGAGAATGTAATTTCCAATCATGTAATATTTTCCCTCTTCCTCTGGTGTCTGCTACCCTGGACTTCGGTAGCCCTGACCTACAACAGAGACTTCGCTTTCAGCAGACGGCCAACAGAAACACTGTTTCTCACATGAAACAGAAATGATGGATGTCTGCTAATGCTCACAGGATATGGAACCAATCTTCCATTTTCTATTATTCTTTTATTTTCTATTTTCTTGTTGTTCAGGCAGAGAAAGCCCATAGACACTCAAAACTGAATCATGAAACGTGGGTCCAAAGAGCAAGATGGGGGTAGGAGAACTTACTGGTCATTTTTCCTTCTCTCCTTCCTTCTGCTACTTTGTCTTGAATGCAAGTGCACTTATGGAAAGTGAATAACAGAATAAATAACACTTCATCTTTGTGGATGAAGGACCCAGTAGTAGAGAAGGAAGGGCTGAAGTATGAAATTACAAAAGGGAGTGTAAGAGCCTAGGCTTGTAACCACGGGTGTGCACCAGAAGCCTTCACCTGTGGTATGTCCCCAAGGGTCCAAATCTTAGTATGCCAAAGAATTGAACACACACACAGAGAGAGAGAGAGAGAGAGAGAGAGAGAGAGAGAGAGAGAGCAATCTCTTAATCACACACATTTATTCATATCAGGGTGAGTTCAGGGGGATGGGAGTAGGATTGAGAAGGCAGTCCACCACCACATGACTAGGGAGATTCACAAGAGAATCATAAAACTGCACAGAATCATCAAAAGTGGAGAAATACACACATTTAAAGAGGAAAACTCATCTCCCCTTCCCCCCCCCCCCCACAGATCCAACCAATGGCTATATCTGGTAGGGCATGAGAAAGGAAAAAAAAAGGGGTTAACTCACCTCCTGGGCCCCAGTCTTCAGCAGTCAGGAAAAGGAAAAGGCACCTTCCAAGCCTGAGCTTGGATTTTAAAGTTTTCCCTTGGAGGAGGGGCCAGGGCGGAGCCTTACCTGAGGTCACTGTCAGGACATACCCTATCTACCTAAGGGAGGGGTCTTCCTCCTAACCCCTCTCAGGAGAGTTTGGCAAACTGGACAACATGCTATGAATTTTGAGTTAACTCATAGATTGTTCTTGCCCCAAGTAGCATTGATTAGACTTAAGAATCCTACTGGATGAACCCTTTTGAAGTTCTTAGACTGACTGCTCAGGGGTTCATAAAACAAAAGTTCTATATCTTGTTTGATTATTTGTGTTGATTTGTTTATTAAAATATACTCCCAATGTAGCCCAGGCTGGTCTTGAACTAACTGTGGGCTTCCAGCTCACAATCCTTCTGCCTTAGCTTCCCAAGTGATGAAATGATACCCATGCACCATCATACCCACCATGGAGTCAGTTCTGAGTTCATTATAAAAGATTTTGAAGCTAAACCCACATTTGAATGACTAATTCTCGGTCTATAACAATTATATTATTCTCAACATATTTTTACTATCAGTGAATTTTGGAGTTCATAGTTTTTCAAGAATTTGCCCTTTTCCACCTTCAGGATATATTATGAGAGCAGCTCTCATCATGGGAGCAGATGATCTGCCTTATTTTCCATCTTATCAGTCTTGCTGGGTGTTTATTAATTTATCTTTTAGTGCATTTGATTTCACTGATTTTATCTATGATTTTATATACCATTATTGATTTGTTTCTATCTTTATTACTTTTCTTTTCCTTTCTGTGATTTCATTTTTCTTTACTTTTCTAAATTATTGATTAGGGATTTTTTTTTATTAATTTAATAATGTAATGTTAGAATTCTTTTTCCCAAGTGCTCTTTTGTGGCATGCCACAAAATTTGATGTTATAGCTGAATTTTATTCACTTGAAATTTTGACTATATTAATGACTATATTAAATTCCCTTTGGGTTGTTGGACTGAAATCTGCCATTTCTCTCTGGGTGTTGGCTGTGTGTCTGGCCTATCACTGTCACAAAGAGTAGCTCACAAAACAGGAAGTAGTTGGTTTCCATCAGCATAGAATAATAAAAGAGCAGAGCTATTGAGTGAGACTGTCCAATGACCTCAGGTCAGCAGTCACAGCCCATTCTTTCTGTTGCATTCTATTTTCTAGAAGCAAATCATTTGACTCAGGTGAGGGTATTACCAAAGGAGAGGATGCCAGGAAGCAGACAGCATGGGAGAGGCCTTGGAAAGTGCTGCTGAACACACACGTATAAACAAGCCAAGAAGACAGGAGGCGTGGAATGAGGCACTGAGGTAGAATTCCTGGGGAGGGGGGGACCCAAACCATAGACTTACCTCTCTATCCACCTGCACAGTATGCGACAGCTAAGGAGAAGTTGGCATGAAGATGAACCCATGGATTTCTCTTTTTATTCTCCTAACTTGCCCTTGACCTTGGCCACATCTTCACTTGGTTGACTTTCTGTTTTCATCCCAGGAGCTGGCTTGGCTGCATTCTCTTTCACTTGATAGAAAAACTGCTTTCCTGACCATTTTTACTCCTTCCAAATATTAGCAGCTCTGAGTCTGGGAACATACTCTACCCTGAGGACAGGAGCAGGGCAGAGCTACTGAAAACCAGGCAACTTCAAGCACATCGAACAAGGCTGAGTCACTTCCTCTCAGTCAGTCGGATGGCTGTCCCCCACCCTGAGCCCTGGAACGGTGTTTCCTTCCAGCAGACACAGAACAAATGTAATGCATAAAGGAACCGGTTCCTGAGACTGATGTCGACTGTCTGCAGGTGCAAATTCGTTGTCAAAGTTTGTTCCCGTTGCTGTATAAAAAGACAAAATGAAAATTGCATGTCCCAAGTGTTCACTTTATGCTGCAGTAAGGCTCTTTGTATATTTACCTTAGAAAAGGCTTACTACCTCTCTGCGAAGCAGGCACGTTCTTGCTTTAGACACGGGGGTGGAAGATTTACAGGTATTCCAGTCCTTCTGGGAGCCAGGGACATGGCTGAGCCATGCTTGGTACCCCGAGTCTATCTCATATCTAGGTGGATGGAAAAGGGCTCATTTTAGTAACAAATCACAGCAGCAGGTAATTTATTCTCCTTAATAGACTTTGTTGATATTATTACTTTCTGCAAAATGATGCTCTGAACTGAGGATACAAACTGAAATAAAACTTCAATATTAGATTTTCGGATGTTCACAGGGGTCAACTTGTAAACAAATATATAATACAATGTAATAAGAAATAACAAAAATGATCCAAGTATTATAGGTATATTAAAAGTTGCAGGCAAGGCTAGTTTTGATTAGTAGGATATATCTCCAGAACCTTTCAGTTTACTATTCTAGAAGAAGAAATACAGTGGGGACAGCAATTGTCTACAGTCATCTTTAGTACATTTTAGAAAATGAATGAGTGAACAATTGTCCATGGTTACAGCTCTGACAGTAATTTTAGAAACAAATAATGTATTGATATTAGTTATTATTATGCATATGTTTAGCCTAAATAAATAATTCCAGTATGATTTTTAAATATATCTGATTAATACCTAAGCACAAGCAGCTGTAAACATACTAATTAGATGTCAATTGTTTTGCAGAAGTAAATACAAACATTTGTAATGTTAATTGATGTTGAACTTTCAATGACTATTTATTAATTCTGGTTTTCAAGCATGTTAATTATTACTGTTGAAGGAAAATCCCATTCAGTATTCAAGAAACTATTAGCCCATGTATGTTTAGCTGATGTGTTTTTCCCTATGAGAAAGGCTGGTTGGAGTATATTTACTATTTATTTCTAGATATCTTTATTTGTTTCTGGAACAGATAGCTGAGTGGATGACCTTATAAAGAAAGAACATTTTAAAAACATGTTTTATTTATTTACAAGCAGAGAGCGATAGGAGAGAATCACAGAGAGAGAATAGACCAGGGCCTCCAGCTGCTGCTACAAATGGACTCCAGCTGCATGCTCTAGTTTGTGCATTTGGCTTTACAACTGGTACTGGAGAATTGAAGTCGGGTCATTAGGCTTTGCAGGTAAGTGCCTTAAACAGTGAGAAATATTTCCAGCCCAGAAAAAAACAATTTTGAAAGAAGTAAAATAAGCAGTAAATGAGAAATGGAGGATTAAGTGCACTATCAAAAACACTCAATATAGAGGAATGATTGTGTTCCAAAACCCTTTCACAGCCCCAGGCTAGACTGATCTTCCTGGGATCATCTTCCCAGCTTTCCCAGTTAGAATCAGCTATTTGTTTGTGTGGACTTTCACAAGAGACCTCCCAGAACACTCACCTTCCCTTGTCATTTACTGTCTCCTGGGTCTTTCCTTGGTTTTGAGAACCGATCCTAATTTAGACTCTTGGGTACAAAAATGTATATACGTAAGTCTTTTAGGTATGTGTTTCAATCTTACATGAGGGAAGCAATAACAATTGCTATAAACATCCTCCCCGTCCTACTGAACGTTAGGTAAAACCTAGCTCTCACTATGGTTACTTTATTAACCACACTGAACATTGTACAAGTCAGACCTATGTATGGATAAGCAAGCACACTGACTCTGGTTCACTTATAACATGCCAAACTCTCCCTTTTAGAGTACCAATATCCTCTGGCTGTTCAAGACTATAGTCACAGCAAAGACACTATCCTGAGTATTCTCCTTGCTTTCCCTAATTTTGTAATGATTAATGTACTAGCATGAATTATAGCATGTATTGGACCCATGTATGTGAACATTTGTCAAAATTTGTCTTATATATTATCTGTGTAAAACTAAAGAATTCAAAATAATGTCTTGAAACCAAATTTACCCATCTATAAAATGAAGATGGCACACGTTTTTATTTGGATTGGGCTTTATACATACAGCCTCTGTCTAATATAATAATACTTAATACATGATACTCATGTGTAATGTGTGTATACATATATGCATATTTTGCTAATACATAGTAAATAATAATCAACACTAACACTTATGTATCCCTTTACTATGTTTCAAGAAATATTCTAATTGTGCTTGCCCTATTCCTCCAAAAGGTACTTTTTGCAGTAATCCTATTTTCCGGATAAAATAACTGAAGAATGTAGCAGTTAAATGTCTGGCCAAAAGTCACATGATATTAGGTAGCAAAACCAGGGCTCAAATCCAATATATTTGACACTAGATTCTTTTTACTTCTATATTACATATAGCTTCCATGAATATTAATGAGAAGTATTATAAAGAACTAATAATTTCTATTTTTCCAAGCATTTATAATATTTTCCCCATCATAATTGGTTATGTATGCAGGTATTCCCTATTGAAATAATGAATGAATTATAGATGGGACTTTGGTAAATATTTTTGAGCTGTTTATATGGAATCCTATATATTATTGCTATTAATATTTTAAGTGAATGGATATATATGTGCATTTTTATCATTTACACATGTTATCTTAAAAGTCATGCACATAAAAAAATCTCTTCAGCATGGGCCATAAACAAACTAGATT
The DNA here is from genome assembly GCA_004024765.1 of Zapus hudsonius. Lineage (NCBI taxonomy): Eukaryota > Metazoa > Chordata > Mammalia > Rodentia > Dipodidae > Zapus > Zapus hudsonius. The sequence continues at coordinate 31,659 of PVHP010004529.1, read as the reverse complement.
ATATATCATGTTTTGAACTATGAAACAATTCCCACAAGTTTATTAATTAAATGGATCATCTCTGACTCATGATGTTACAAATACCAAGAAAAACTGTGTTGTGCAAAGTACACTTCATCAAAGCTAAGGGCTACTCTTGTGTAACCGTGAAAGCTGATGTTGGCAGAAGTTTCATCACTGGTCCTGTTTTGTTTTGTCCATAATGAGTTACATTATTTAGTGAGCAAACAATGATTTGTTATCCCCAATTCCCCAATGGCCTTTCCCCCATCCCCAATCAGCTGGATATCCTCCTTCGTGGGTCTTTGGATCAGTCCTTGTGACAGGGGACCATGGATAGCCTAGTATTCAGCCAGGTTCTCCTGGCCCAAGTATGTTGTCCTGTTTTTTAAAGGACACATTGAACCCAGCTCTTTACCTCCTTTCATCTGTTCCACAAACAACTTCATGCTATTAAATTCTCTCTCCCCATGAGTCTCAAACTATGATTTGAATATGAAAATATTTTAAATGAGTATCTAATTTGACAAATTTAGCAATACAGTACTTTATTTAGCCTTAACACACATATATATGTATATATATATACATATATTTTGTTGTTGTTTTTTTGTAGGGTGTCACTCTTGCCCAGGCTGACCTGGAATTCACTATGTAATCTCAGGGTGGCATTGAATTCATGGTGATCCTCCTACCTCTGCCCCCCGAGTGCTGGGATTAAAGGCGTGCACCACTACACCAGGCAACATAATGATATTTTTATTAGTCGATTTTGAATGTGTACTTTGCTTTTGGTGTTCTTATTACACATGCAAGGACAATAGTATCATTTTCATAAATTTAAGGAAGTAACATATTTTAACATAATGAGGAAGAGTTCAAAGGTAGACATTGAATGAACAGACTTTGAGGAGAGTGGTAAATACTATTCAATGTCCCCTCACTCTTGAGTGAAGAGTTCTATGGAGATGTTCAAGCACCTAGAGAATAACTGAAGATCTCCTTGCATCAGACTCCTCCATATTTTTATATCTCTTACGTCTTCTCCTGACAAAATCAATTGACTTTCTTTCCCAATGCAGATATGATCAGAGTTAACATGAGACACTGTGATAATTCTTTTCACTTTTCACCAGGCTCTTATGGTTACTTAGCAAGATGCTTTATAATTAATTCACTTCCTCCCTACTTCTATCAGACCTTTCTCTTTCCAAGAGTTAATACCCATTCAGTACTTAAAAGTGAACTCATTATTTATCCCTAAGCCTAGCCTCTCTTGCAAATGAGCCACTTTTTTCCTCAATAAAAGCACTTTAAAATATTATTTTTCAAGAACTTCATCATGTATCCAAGGACACTACCTTAATACTTTTATGAAGCATGTTGGACACATTTAGAGGTGTTTGTTTCCACCATCACCTGTAAATAAAATAGAGGTATGGATCATACACAAACTGGGTTATGTGTCATGTGTTGAACTTGACAAAATGGAAAAAAAAATCCCACAAGGTTATTAATCAAATGGATCATTCATTCATTAACCACTGGCATTATGCATTAAATACTAGATATTTGACTCAAGCTGTTCCTCCTAACTCATAAAATAAATTGTTAAATACTAAAGACTATTCTCATTTTATGGGTAAAGGAGACAGAATTTAAGCCCTTAAATATACTGGGAATAGTAGAGGCCTTTCCCATGTCTACAATGTTTTTACTATACTGGTGTTAACTGGGTGTTAATGCAAATCGTCACACGTTTCCTCCGCCCCCTCAGCTTGTATGTTGGACAGGACAGAAGAGCCAGACAGCTAATGGTTTTAGGATTAAACCTCATAACTGAAAATTGTATAGAATATTACTCCTCTCTTTGCATCTCTGCGGGAATCATTCTGAAGCATATTGTACATTTTCCCCCAGAGTTTCCCAATGGGATCTGACACTATTTGTTTCGGATTATGACATGTTTACTAATGCATCTTTTGTTAACCTCCCCAGACACTCCTGCTAACTTCCCTGTTGGCAGGTCCTTGGATCCCTATTCATAAATCCTTGTCTTGGTGTCTGCTTTCAGCTGACCCCAATCTAGGATCACTACTTTAAAGAAGAACTGAGAAAGAAATCTAATTCTGCCTGTCCCCCAGGTCAACCCACAACCACATCTATGGTGGTCATGTTCAAGTGTATTTCTCCTTCAGCCTGGGATTTTACTGATAATGAAGGCTGCTACCTGAAACAGCTCTACAGAGAAGATAGGATCTCAGAATTTCCATAGAAAGGGCTGAGTTTAGATCTGATTTTTATCTTGGGAAGTGGTAGAAAATTTCTCTTTCTTTATGCAGCAAATGGGAAGGTTTGCCTTTGAAAATGTAATAGGGCCTTGAATCTGGTTCTTAACTTCTGGTTTCCTTAGCTACTCAGATGCATGATAACAATAAAATCCTTAGCTGCTTCCTACTGTGTGTAGAAGCCAGTAACACAAGAAGTGGTGGTCCTGCTGACCCTTTTAAGGAAGCACTCATCCAGCAGAGGTGGTGCTTGGCTAAAACTGCTGTAGGAATAATCACTGAAACGTGCTTGGGACTTTTCAATTCTATGAGTTTGATGGCAAAATATACAGGCACACCGAGATAGAAATAGAGGGGTTTTTTTCCCCCTCTCGTCAGTCTGAACTGAGAGGCTGGACTCACACATACTCTTTCAGGTACTGCTTAAAACCATCTTCAGTGCACATTGAAAAAAATCTTTTGAAGAATATAAACAATTAAAATGACTTGCAAGAACACCTGTACCTTAACCATGTTTTTGAAATATCTAAAATGTGGAGAAGAAAATGCATGACTTTTTTTTTAATTGAGTAGAATATGAAAAATGGGTGCAGTTTGGTTTCCAAATCAAATATGAGGAAGTTAGTCTGGGGGAGGGAAGACTGAAGGAGGAGACAAATGTGCAAATCCCATCTTGGAAATAATGAGGCTCCAGGCTGGGGGAATTGCTCTGTGGTTAAAGACACTTGCTTGCAACACGGCCAGCCTGAGTTCAATCCCCCTACCCACATAAAGCCTGCCAAAAAAAATGGCACAAGGGCTGGAGAGAATTGCTCAGTGGTTAAGGCACTTCCCTCCAGTAAGGCCCCGGGTTCAATTCCCCAGCCCAAACCCACAAGGTAGTGGCCCTGGTGCATTCTCTCTCTCTCTCTCTCTCTCTCTCTCTCTCTCTCTCTCTCTCTCTCTCTCTCTCTCTCTCTCTCTTTCTCTCTCTCTCTCTCCTTGAAAATTAATAAATAAAATATTTTTAAAAATGGCACAAATAATCTGGCATTTCCTTTGCAGTGGCAAGAAACCTTGGCAAACCCATTATACACACACATGAAAATAAATAAATATATATTTAAAATAAATAATAAACTGCAAAGTACAATATGAATTGGTCATATTTTCAAAGGCATGAGTCATTATCATTGAAGGATAAAGGTTGTAAATTCTAATTCTAGCGTCACTTACATAAAACATGTATGTACTCCACCCAATTTATGATCTTCTTTGCATTAAGTTCCTTATTGGGAAATGAAGATCATTACAATCTCACAAGTAAAGTGCCCTGAAAAATTATAGGGCTCATAACATCCTTTCCTTTATCCCCATGGAAAATCAGACTATTTCATTACTCAAGCTATAATTATTATTGTTAATCTTGAGTGTAACAGAGTTAATAATTTATATTTTATAATATCTTTCATATAGACTAAGAGAAATTTATTATGCTATGTGAAAAACACAGTTATTCAGAGAGATAATAATATTACAAGTTTACCCAGCATATGCCCCAAGTTCTTAAAACTGTTAAAGTGTTCTCAACAGATTTGATCCAAATAGTTAATTATAAAATGATCTGATAGGTATAGAGCTGATATTGAATATTCTCAGGAAATAATATCTCCATGTAAGAGATTGTAAAGCTAACATTATGTATAGCTTTTTAAAAATCTTTGTGTGTGTGTGTGTGTGTGTGTGTGTGTGTGTGGTATATAGACATTCCAAGGTCTCCTGAAACAGCAAATGAACACCGGACAAATGCGACACTTCTCAACAATAAAGCAGACTTAAAACTCATCCACCAAGACTCAGGGAACTGAGCTGAAGAGGAGGCAAAAGTAATGTAAGAGTCCTGGTGGGGGAGAATATCCAGAGACATTGTTCTCCTCAGCAAAGCAGGGGGCAGGGGAACTGGCTGCCTCTTGTACTGTTCATAACCCCCTATTCCATGGACTGATCCAGTACACCCAACAAGGAAGATACCCAGTGGATTTGAGACAGGGAGGAGGGAACTGGGGGTACCATCATAAGATTTGTTCATACAATCTATCTAATTATGGATAATAAAGATATCAATAATTAAAAAACATAGCCCTGTGAAGTGGAGCAATTGGTTTGCAATGATAGATGTTTGGAGCTAAAATGAAAAGTTCATCCACCTATAGATCATCACCATTTCACTAAGCACTTACCTTTAGAATATTTGTGGAGGCTTCAGAGGTGAAGAACTCTCCTTCCTCCCGCTAATGAGCTGATGATTACTGAGAAGTCTGATTAGATAGGGAGAGGGGATGTAGTTAAGAAGTCAGGAAGACATGGGGCTGATTGTATACCAACATTAATTTAGTTATTATCATATCAATATATCAACCTCAACCATTTCTCTGTCTTTCTAAATCTAGAAAGTGCTAAAATAAGGAACCCACAAATACAAACACAGCCTGCTTATAAGCTGATACACAGACCACTCTAATCCTGAATTTCTGATAAAGCTAGAGACAGTGTTAAATATCACCATTGAGAAAGAAACATTGCATTGTCTGCTTCATTAGACAGAAAATCTGAAATCATTACATATTAGCTTTAAAAAGGAGGAAGAAAGGAGGTAGAAAGACCAGCTTCTTTTCCTTGAACTTCTGAGTAATAGCAAATTGATTTTCTCTGTGTTAACTCATCTTTCAGAAATAGAGTATCCTTGGGCTGAGACAGGCAGGGGCAGGGACCTTATCCATCATAGGGGTTAAGTTCTGGGAATGAAGTGTTTTGAACTGGATGTTTCCTGACTGTGATAAAATAAAGAAGCAAACATCTCAGCAACAGCAGCCAAAGCACCCAAAGCGATGCAGAAGTTACACAAAATTTCATAGGAGTGCTGCCACACTCTGTCCATTTCTTATTTACAGAATGATGAGGCTCTTTCTTCTAGTATGTCCCCTTTTTGTATTAAAATAGAAATGAAAAAATGAGAAAATATTCCACTCTTCATTTTGCATTACTGTGAATATTAAGTGAGGTGATATCCTGCAAAAGTACTTTAGGAATTATAAAATGAATGCCCAAGCATTTTTTTCTTTACCATAATGTCTGGCACATAATAGGCATCCAGATAAATTTATAATAAATTAATGAATTTATTAAATATTTTACACACATAGTCCATTGCATTGTTGCTTTCAATAAGAAAGTAATAATGTTTTGTTTGGAATATAGGCAAAAAGAATATTTCATCTACTGATTGCTTTGTTGGGCAAGAGGAAGTAGTTATTCCTTTATTACTGGCATATAAATTTAATTTGTAAATGCATCGAGGATGAAGATATTTTAATTGCTGATATAATCTTATATTAAAATTAAATTTTATAGAAAGTTTGACATTTTACATAAGTCTGGTAGCTGAAAGTCTTAGGATAGTAGCATTGGGGGAAAGTTCTTCCCACTACTGTATTTACAAGATGGATGAGAAACAGAAAGATGATCTGCTTCAGTTTCACATGGATATAAAGACCAGCTTGCACACACATATGAGAGAAGCTAGGCCTGGGCTAAGGAAAGTATTGGTTGCAAGTGAAAGATCCCACTGATGTTATCTCAGCCTGGGTATCAGGTAGGAAAGTTGGGAATCTTTGCCATAGTCATTAATGTAATTTTAACTCATTTTAATATTATCCATCCTTTACTAAAACGGCTATAATTTTGTTGAGTTCTAACTATGCTTCAAGCAGGCTGATAAGCATTTTGCACACTTTGTGCTATCAAATTATCCTTAAGTTCAGTCATATCAGCATTATTTTTAAGTAAATTAATAAAGAAATTTCCCTTTCAAAATTTTATTTAAGTGGAGCATGGTGGCTCACATCTTTTATCCCATGATTTGGGAAGCAGAGGTAGGAGGATCACTCTAAATTTGAGGCCACCTGTAGACTCCATAAGTGAATTGCAGGTTAGCCTGGGCTAGAGTGGGACACTACCTTGAAATTATATTGTGATAAAATATGGACTCATATAAGTCTGATCCACAACCCTACAACCTTTTAATCCCTTACTAACAATGCTATATCGTCTCCTATGGTGCCTTGGTAATCGCTGGCCCATGACGTAGAGAGGTTTGTATTGTTGTTAAGACAGGTTCATACTGATAATGTTTAAGTCAGAGGTGGAGAAAGAGAACCTAACACGTAAGTAAGGCATGTTGCTAAGGAAACTGGTGGCAAACCCAAGTCCAGTGACATAAAAGGGGCTGTCTCTAACCACTATTTTTCTTCATAATTCTAAATAATAGAGAGCTCAAATCCTCTATTATGTTAGAAAGCCTATATCCTGAGTTGAACAGGAACCTTTTAGATATAAATGTAAATGTTTAGGGGCTTGTTTATATCTTTCATGAGAAACTATAAATCATTGCTTATTACATTATTTTTAGAAAATCTACTTAAAACTGTTTTCAAAGCTTTAATTATGAAGACTTCCAAGTTTCTCCTAGAAAGCTATCAAGTCAACATCAAGACATATGACCAACTTTTGACCAATAAATTTCTGGAGGCAGCATTCAGGTGATGGGGACTCTTGTATTTGGAAATCTGACCAGGAAAAGGAAAGGCAGTGAGGAATGTCCCAGATATTTATGAACTAGCACCAGCATTCATGTGAGTGTATCACTGGAACAGAAGTGAAGCATGGAGAATTCACAAGGGAAATTCACTCAGCATCACTGTCCTATAGACCATGTTTCTCTGTAAATTCTCTTTGCTGCCTTGTTCCCTACAACGACAACTTGGGAAGATAGTTCTATAAGCACTGATTTTGTTCTGTTAGCATATAGGTCCTTAATCAACCTCAGTTTTCTTCAGCTCTTCTGTTTTCCAAGTGATCTGGGATGTCAAGCTCTTGATTTGAAAATTAGAGTTTCTTTACAGCAGAATGTATAGAAATTGTAGTCAATTCTCACATTCTCCTTATACAATGGAGTTAAGTTCACATTTCAGCTGTATTGTTTAAGGCCACCCCAAGAATGTGAGCTATTGACTGTCCCTGTTAGCCACTGTACATAACATGAACTTCTGTAAAAATACAGTCTTTCTTACTCACTCGCACTCACTCTGGTCTGTACCCCAACAAGGCTTTCCCTGCTCCATTACTCTATTCTGGCTCTTACTTGGGGATCAGTTTGTTGCGTACTATCATTTATCCTTGTTTTTATCAGAAAAGATCAGAAGTTTGGGGTACAGTGATATTTTCCAAATGGTCCTTCTTGTGAGTAGTTCCACGAATATTTTTATCTCATTTGCAACATTTCTTTTTTCACTATCACATATTTGAAATTCCTACTTAATTATTTTATGTCCAGTTTGGTAAGTGCTAAAAAAAAAACTAGGCAAAAAGGAGAGAATTGTATTGTGGCATGAAGCATAAAATTAGGAAAGATTGACAGGTAGCCCCTACTATTAATATCTTCAAGCGTGTGTTTTACAGTGAGTGCCCACTGCACAATTGTGCATGCAAAATCTCCTTGCCCAGAGCACATATATCTGCAGTAATTTCATGGAAGCAAGCTCTGGCTAATATGTCCAGAATCTTATATTACTTTATCAAACTGTCTTTGTGTAATTAGTCTGTCTGCAATGCCTGGTGTATAAAAATTAAGCATCTAATTTATCTTGACTGGCCACCAGATTGCTTGATCAGTCTATTCTGCCTCTGTGGCTCTTTACTGAATGTCAAGTGCAGCACAGGGTCCTCGTACAACAGGACATGAGAGGCAGATCCTCTTGAAGGTTACAGGCGATTCCAAATTTACTCATCACTGACACCTGGGTGGAGTGTGTGCCATTCGTACATTCCAATGACAGTGATCTCCACGGTGGGCATAAATGATGTCTCTAGTGATAAATTACTTTGTATTATGGCTGGTAAATTGTAAATAATCCCAGCTCTAGCTATAATGTCAGGTTTACTAAATGAAATAAAATTAAAAGTAAATTATACTTTCTTATCAACTCAACACCATTTCTCATAAGGCACTTATCACTACAACCATAGTCTGTATAACTGTAAGCATCAACTTACAAAGCTCTTCACTGCTGATAACAACAAAATAACTCATGTAGCCGTAATCATTCCTCAAGAGCATTTAATTTGTTGGCTATGACATTATAGCTATCAAAACAAAATCTCGTGGCTTTATTGGAATTCATAAATCTCTTTGATTTAAGGGTATTTATCTCTCTTGCTCAGATGCATTTGAAATAGTACAGTGAAACTTTTATGGAGTGATTCTGGGGAGAAAGGTTGACGGTTTTCAGCATGAGACATTGTGTTCTGCTGACATCTTAGAAAGTTTGAAGAAAATGTTCAGTTCACTGGATAGTTTTGTCAGATTGTGTTGTTCTTCAATGGTGGGTACACACCGAGGACAGCCATGTGATCACTACTGAAGAGTGGTGACTTCTCTTCTGACAATGAGAGTGACTATCTAAATATCTAAAATCTGACCTTGTAGATAATCATCCTCTGACTTTCTGTTTTTAATATACTATTTATTTTAAAGCATAACAGAGAGAGAAGAGAGAGAGAGAGAGAGAGAGAGAGAGAGAGAGAGAGAGAGAGAGAGAGAGAGAAGAGAAAATGGCACACCAGGGCTTCTTACCAGTGCAAACAAATTCCAGATGCATGTGCCACTTTGCCTATCTGGCTTCATGTGGGCAATGCTGAATCAAACCCTGGCTGCCAAGCCTTGAAAGTAAGTGTCCCCAACCACTCATGCATCTTTTTGCTCCATCTTGTGATGTTTTATTACCGATAGGAATATGAAACAGGCAACCTGATTTTATAGGCAATCAGTGTCCATAGGCTCATCAAAAAAGGGACATGCCCTGGCAAAACTGGTAGTAGATTCTGATAAACCCATAACATTAGCTCTGAGGATGTAGTATGCTTTTGGAAATATTCCAAAATATTCCATTACATTTATCTTTTTATCATGATTTTATTGGAATATCTTTTTTGTCGCCCAAGTTCTAGAGAATCATGTGTTTTTCAATGGTGACACATTGGTGGCTCTATTGCCTCTCTAAATTATAGGATCTGGACAAAACAATGCACCTCAATTCTGGTATTATCTGACTCAAATTACCAAGGCAATCCTAGATTCTGCTGTTAAAGATTCTTTCTAAGAATCTCAGCAAGGAGCAGGAGGTAAAGAAGTTCAAAGTAGCTGGAAGTAAACATCCTTTCCTGTGTGGGCAGTGCAGGAAGGGAATTCCAGAGACTCAGAAAGCCATTAAGTCTGGGATAGAATTGCAAGACCCCACCCTAAGCCTATATAAAGGGGAAGAAATTCTCTTCCTTGGCCCCCTGCCTGTTCTCTGTTCTGTGTGTGTGGTATTGTTGATGGGTCTCTCTCTCTGCTTGGACCTATGAAAGGGGAACAGCTTCTTTTGCATTCTCGAACATCCCCTGTATCTATAGCTACAAATAAATACTTTCCTCCCCCAAATTGTGCCTGGTTTGAAGATTCATCCCAGTGGTATGTGGCTGACTGCAACAATGGCAATGAAGCACTGGATTTCTCTTAACCCAGGAATCTCATTTCATCTTTTGTTTCTTCAGTTGTATGTCAGATCTATGGTAGGGCTTGATATCCAAGGATGACAAGTGAAAGCAGATATAATCGCTGCTTCTATTCTACTGTGTGAGCCAAACATTAATCACGCAATCACTCAAACAAAAAGGTTAATTACACAGAGTGCCTATGAGACAGTGTGTAAAGAATAAGACTAAGAAGAAAATAATTTATTATTGTAAGTGTATGGAAGGAAAATTGAGTGCATGTTAATGAACCAGCTTGGTTTTGCCATGAACTTTTTTGGAAACATCATTTACAATGTATCTCCGGAACATGTCCCTCTGCAAAGACTCCTCTGACTTTCCCAAGGTGAATTACAGACAACATACTCAATTATCTCATTTGCACATTTCTCCATTGCCTCTTTTGATTAAAACGATCTTCCTTATGCACTCAGTCGCAAATTCATTAATGGTGAATAATCCTATCTTGTCCACTGTTAGTTATCTTTTAAATTTTATTTATTTATTTATTTATTTATTTATTTATTTATTTATTTATTTATTTATTTATTTGCAAGCAGGAAGAGATAGAGAGAAGAGAGACAGACAGAGACAATGGGCCTACAAGGGCCTTCAAGATCTGCAAAGGAGCTGTAACTGCATGTGTCACTTTGTGCATCTGGCTTTACATGGTACTGGGGAAACAAACTCAGGCCATTAGTCTTTGCAGGCAGGCATCTTAAGTGGTGAGCTATCTCTCCAGCTCCACTGTTAGTTCTTTATATAAAACACATAACATATATTTTTAAATACACACACAGAGGATATACGATATTGTCCCTTCACCACATCTCCCATTTCTCTGGAGGCCCTCCTCAATGGAGGTGTATTAGTCACTGTGGGTCATGAAAACCTCAGTTAGTCCCTATGGGGTAGAGAGGAACCATGCCTCAGGGTATTCCTACCCACTCTGTGACTCTTACAATCTTTCTTCACCCACTTCTGCAAATTTCTCTGAGCCATAGCAGGTTTGTTGGCAGTCTGTTTTATTGTTGAGTTCTTTGTAGCCTCTGGATTTATGCGTGCACAGGTTTTGACTATTCTAAATGTCTATAACCATCACCCTGTGGATGGCTGTCAGACTGGCAGTAAAAGCAGTACTTATGAGGTCACTTCCTCTGAAATATTTCCTGGGTCCTGGTAGATGAGGTGGAGGTGGCAAAGTCTCATTGTGGGCAGTTGGCTACCTTCTTGTCTTATTGATGGATCTAGACCAGCCTTCGTTTTCTCTGCCATCTGTATAAAATAAAATAGATTTTCTATACAAGCCTGAGAGCAATTTGGGTTAAAGGAGGTTTAGGAGATTTTTGATGTGTCAGCCCACTCTTTGCTAACCATGGCATTCTGACTTGGATCCAAGTACCAGATATGAGTTCCCTCCCACTGAACTGGCCTGGTGTCCAATCAGAGAACAATTGGTTATCTATAGAGGCTGCATGTCACTATTGCACAAGTGTGTACATCTTGTCCAGCTAGTTGATTTCATAGTTTGCAGGGTCCCCTGTGTATCCATGCTGTTGGTGACCATTGTACTCCAGCAGCTCCAACAGAGATTTCCAGCACTATAAAAGCTATCCCAGAGGGAGCTAGTTTCCATATTTGTATCAGCCAGGTATTCTGAAGTCCTTTGATTGCAGTTTGTGGGGTCTTCAGCATTGGGGTCTTTACCTTTTAGCTCTGGCAAGTAAACAAGTGCTTTGGCAATGTCCTTCATTATTTGGGGACCTCAAATATGGAATCCCTATCCATCAGCTCACTGTGGTAGGGGCTAACCCAATTCTGGTCCTTGTATTTACCAGCCAGAGTCTATGGCTGTAATGTTAAGCTCTTTCCATCTTCTGCCCAGAATTCTGCCACCCCCTGTATTGGTGGTTATATCTTTTAGAATGCTAGTCAGAGTGAGAGTTTACATAAGACTGATTCTTAAACCTGTCATCTCTTTCCATCTCATTTCTTCTCTTTCCTAGTTCCATTCTAGTTTTATGCCCATATTCCTGATGTTAGTTCCTGTTTGCAGTCATCTTCCCTTGAGCCCACTTACAAACCTCATATGAGAGAGAATGTGTGGTGTTTGTCTATGTCCACGTGACCTCGCTTAGAATGTTTTTTCAACTTTATCCATTTTCTGAAAATTTCATTATTTTGTTGTTCTTCACTGCTTTGTAGTATTCCACTGTGTATTTGTACCACATCTTCACTATCCATTCATCAGCTGATGAGCATCGAGGATGAATCCAGTTCCTGGCTATTGTGAATAGAGCTGAAACAAACATGGTTGAACAAGCATTTCTGTAGCAAAGAGCAGAGTCCATGGGTATATTCCCAGGAGTGGTAGAGCTGGGTCAAATGGTAGATCTGCTCTCGACTTTTTCAGGAGTCTCCATACTTATCTGCATAGTGTTTGCATGAGTTTCCACCCCAACTGGCAGCTCTTCTTTCCCCACAGCCTCACCGGCATTTGCTGTAACATTTAACTTTTTAAAAAAAGGTTTTATTTACTTTCAAGGAGAGAGAGAGAGAGAGAGAGAGAGAGAGAGAGAGAGAGAGAGAGAGAGAGAGAGAGAATATGGGCACACCAGGACCTCTTGCTGCAAATAATTTCAGGTGCATGTGCCACTTTGTGCATCTGGCTTTATGTGGGTACTGGGGAAATGAACCCAGATTATTGGGCTTTTCAGGCAAGCACCTTAACCACTGAGCAATCTCTCCAGCCTTCACTGGACTTTTTGATGTGTGTCATTTTACCTGGAATGACATGAATGGACTGAAGGCTTTACACTTTCTTCTCTGTTGAGGAACCACCTACCTGGTCGTTTTCATTTGTGTTTCTCTGACTACTGAAAATGCTGACCATCTCCTTAAGTGTGTAATGGCCATATGCATTTCTTCCTGCAAGAATTCTCTGTTCAATTAAGTACCCCATTTTTGATTGGACTGATTATTTTTATTGTTATCATTTTTTAGTTATTTGGAGATTCTGGACAGTAGGCTTTTGTTAGAGATATAGCTGGTAAAGATTTTCTCCCAATCTACAGGATGTCTATTGACTCTGTTGATGGTTTGTTTGTCTGTACAGTATTTATTTTTAGTTTCATGAAGTCCCAGCAATTGAGTGCTGAACTAATTTCTCAGGCTACTATCATCGTATTCAAGAAGTCTTTCCCAATGCCTATATCATGGAGTGTTCTCCCTAGTTTGTCTTCTATATTTTCAAATAAAAATATTCTCAGCAAAAAAAAATGGCTTGGAGGTGACACCATACCTGATTTAAAGATATATTACAAAGCCAAAGTAACTAAAACAGAATGGTAATAGCACAAAAACAGACACACAGATTAATGGAATAGAAAAGTCCCATCTCTATATCCAAGCAACTACAGCTATCCCATCTTTGAAAAAGGGAACAAAAATACAGGAGAAATGATAGCATCTTCCACGAAAGGTGTGGCAGAAATTGAATAACCACACGTAGAAGAATGAAATTAGACCCATTTCTCTCACCCTGCACTAAAGTCAAGTTCAAAAGGATTAAGGACCTCAACATATTTTGGGAGGAGGTGTGGGTTCAGGCTAGAGGGAAAAATGAAGTGAAGAATAATGAGAGGAGAATGTTATGAGAATGAGGCACTTCTTATGATATACAGTATATTGCCTTTGCTTGGATCACTTTGTTTCCGTGCAACTGTGTCCAGTACTCTTTTGTAAACATGCAATATCTGCTCTCAATGGACTGGGCTGTAGGTTTTACACTTTCTTCTCGATTGAAGAACCACATACCTGGTAGCTCAGGCCCAGCCTGACAATGTAGACAGGAGAGTGTATTTATCATCCTTGGGGCACCGCTTCACAAATGAGCTCCAGGAGTTATGGTATCCAAGCCCCACAGAGTAAAAGATTGTGTTGCGGTCAGCTTTCTAGTTGCTGCGCAGGAAGAACCCAAACAAAAGTGGCTTGTAGAGGAATGGGTTTATTTGGCTTACGGACTCGAGGGGAGACTCCATCCTGGCAGGGAAAACGATGGCATGAGCAGAGGGCTGGACATCACCTCTGCCACAGCACTGCAAACAGAGGCAGGAAGGTGTGCCAAACACTGGCAAGGGGAAGCTGGCTTAAAACCCCCATAAGCCCACCCCCAACAACACAGCTCTAGTGAGGTTCTAATTCCTGAATTGCCATCAGCTGAGGATTGATCTTTCAGTACACATTCATTTGTATGTGGGGGACACCTGGATCAAACTATAACAGATTGTTTGAAGGAATATTTTGTAGAACATTCTATATATACATGGTTTCATCGAGGCTCCACTGAAGGTCTGAGTCTCACCTGTTCATGATAGTAAATTTTTCATCAAGCATGTTTTATTGGCTTTCCTTCTTCTGTCCATCACTCTGTTCTTCTGCTCTATTTTTTGAGATAATATTTAAAATACCTTCTTGTACCCTAAGTCTTTGTCTCAAGCACTGTGAGAGGGAAAGAGGAAAAACAATTATAGTCAGACATGATAATCTCTAGGAAATGTCACATCCTGCAGAAGCTTAAAGTAAGTCTTTTACTTAAAAATGATTAGCTTTAGGTGAACATTGATAATCTCTAAATTTGAAAAACAAATTACATGTTGGGAGGAATATAAAATAAATTATGTAGAATTAGATACAAGGAATTATTCTGAATTAGAATCTGTTTGTGTTTATCCTTGATTAAACCAAAATATAACAAAGGATTAACCCCTATGAGTATGCCATACCTACAGATGAGAACTTTCTATAGAGGGTACTTAGTATATATATTTAGAAAAAAATAAAGGCAATGAAGAAGTAAAACATCCCATAAACTTGATGTGCAACAAGATTAATAACTACTTAAATGCTATTATTAAGATGCTTGCTGGGAACATTTACATTTGAAGATCAAATAATAAAGTGCATAGGTCTTAAACCCACAATGCTCAGCAAGAAAATAACAGATAAGATCTATAGTGTAAATTTACCTAAATTAACAATATGTATCATAAGAAGAGGATATACACTACTATCATCAGTTTTTCCCAATAGAAAGATGACAAGGATTTGTATGAAAAAATAGAAAATAAAATGAATCAAACAAGACAAGACATACACAGACCGAGGACATAGTATGCTAATTAAAAATGAGTATGACTCTCTCATTCTTTTATATGTATGAATCCTTCCTGAACTATGTATTCAAAATGGGAAAAATACTTATCACAGATTTTATGTTAGCTTAAATGTTGTATGTGTGTATGTATGTATGTATTTATGTATATATATATATATATATATATATATATATATATATATATATATATATATATATATATACTGAACAAACAAAACTATAGATGGAAACTGAAATATATTTACCCCCAAAGAAGGAATTGATAGCCAATAGCTAATTGGAATGCCACTGCTAAATAAACATTGCTACTGATTAATTATCTATGTCAATCATTTGCTGCCTTTCATGAAGCCTTTCTTATGGATAATCAGTATATTCTCACTCGTAAAGCTAACCAATAGTAGCGGTAATAATCAGGGCTAACACTGAGAAAAAAGTGCACACAGAAGTTAAAATAGGGGTAATTTCAGATAAATGAAGTAAAGATGGATCTCTGTCAAATGTTTTAGATGCCATAATGATCTCAATATAGTGCCATCTGTGAGAGGATTCTATAAGAAACCTCCCTGGCCAGCACGTAGGATTTATTAAGATAATACATAGTTAACTAGCTTGATCTTAATATATCCTCAAAGTATATGGCTCTTTACTTTCTTTCCTAAATTCAGGATGGTATAGACCTGGACTATCTACATTTAGTGTGTGTGTGTGAGGGGGGTGGTCTTATTTTAGAACTCGGAGCATATTTGACTCCCTATCTACTTTATGGATCATAATTAAAAAAATCACTTGACCTTATCACTGGTAAAAGCATCAAAGTTCTTTTATCAAAGTAAAAATGTCTTTAATGTTTCAATTAGCTAAGTGTATTAATAGGATAATAAAGGCAATAAAACTCACCATACAATACTTAGAATCGGTTTTCCATATATGAAATAGATACGTTTATTTGAAGGAATATGTGTATCTCCTTTGACCATCTGTCTAGGCTCTGGATGATAGGTATGATTGTTATTTTAATGAATAATATATATATATGTATATATATATATTAGTTTAAATAGTTAATAGCTTAAACAGTTGTTGGGTTATTTGAACATATTTTTCCAAGCAGAGTGAGAGTAAGAGAAGAGAAACAAAGAAAGAAAGAGAGAGAGAGAGATAATGTGAATGGAATGGAGGACATGCCAGGGCCTTTAGCCACCCTAAATGAACTCCAGATGCATCGCCACTTTGTGCCTCTGTCTTTACATGGGTTCTGGGGAATCCAATCCAGATTGTTAGGTTTTCAGGCAAGTGTTTTAACCTCTGAGCCATCTCTCTAGAACTCTTTTCAAACTTTTAGAATATATTGAAACATTTTAAATGTTTTAAGTGGAATTGTGTTTAGTTTACTTGGTTACATATAATCAACTCATTTGAAGTATCAAAATCCCCAGTTAAGAGTCACATGAAGAAGTGATACTCAGTGCAATAACAAAGTATATCTTTTAAAGTTAACTGGGAGACATGTATATGATTGTAGTCCCTTTTGACTTTTATAGAAATGAGAGAATAAAATACACCATATTATATATGTCACCAAAGAAATAATTGGTTGATCAAATTTTGCTTTGAGCCTCATTCTCTCCTTATCCTGGTTTTAGCAGATTTCACCTCTACTACAGGACCAAGGTAAGGAGCATGCCCACTGCCTTTTCCTAAAAACCTTGGAGGAAGTGGCTAGAGGAGCAAGAGAGCTCCCTCCACAGCAAGTCAGATAACCTATGAAAGGATAATGGAGACAGACACTGAGGATACCCAACACAATCCAAAGCAGACATCCAGAGACTCTTAAGACCTCAACAGTAAAGCAGACTTAAACTCACCCACCATGACTTAGGGATCTGAGTGGAAAAGGGGACAGAAAGATTGTCAGAGGGCTGGGGTAGAATATCCAGAGACACTGCCCCCTCAACAACTCACAAAAACTGGCTACTTCTTATACAATTCATAACCCCATACCCCATGGCCAGGTCCAGCAATCCCACTGAGGAGGGCCCCCAGCAGGTTGGGAACAAGGAGGAGGGAAGTAGAGGTGCCCCCACAAGACTTGCTCATACAATGTATCTAATTATTAACAATGAATATATATATTCATTTTATATATATTATATTTATATATATATTATATTTATATATATATATTATATATATATATAAACTTTGTAACATCCAAATGCAATACACTAATACAAGCTGTGTCCTGACAGTCACTCCTTGAAAGCCGCTTCTTCCTAGAGTAGCAAGAATAGCAGGGGAAAGAGCCACTTCAGTTGCAATTAAACCAGGTTCCCACACGTAGCTTAACATTATGCAGAAGCATGATTGGGTTCTGCAGAGAAAGCGAAAGGAAGGGACTGTGAAATTTGCTGATTTGGCTTCAAAGTAGTTGGGACAGTTTTGACATGTACAACAGCTTCGGATGATTAAGAACTTAAACTTGAAAGTATTAAACAGCTTACTATCTTGTGACTCATCAACAGGAAAAGAACTGTCCAACACTGTGAAATTTATCTAAACTAGGATTCACCAAGATTGTCTAACCTTAATATCATTCCGATTTCTCATCTGGAAAAACAAAAGGTAATGAGGCTATGGTTAGGATTAAATGGAGTGCATTCTGGAAAACACTTTGCAGCCAAAATCTTCCTAGGATAAGCATGGAAACAATCAAGACACTCATAGCAACTCTCCATTAAATTAATCCATAACAGCCTGGAAGCCAGGTACCACCAAAATGCACCAGGGCTAACTTTGCAAATTCCTTTTCTATCCAGAGTATGAAAACCAACCAACAAATGTTTTTTTTTTTTAATTTAAAAATTTCAATATTTTATATCAAGATATAGCTTTCAGTAGCCTTATTAAAATGTATTTGTGAGATTGCCAATCTGTAATAAATGAGCAAAGATAAAATATTTTTTAAATTAATAGTGACTATACCTATCTCTCCAAGTTTTTAAAATAATATGTACTTTTAGCTTTCATTTAAAATATATATTTATGTTATTATTTTGTTGTCATTTTTGTGTTTTTGAGACAGGGTCTGATTCTTCATCACTGGCTAACCTGGAAATTACTATGTAACCTGGGCTGAAATAGAACCCATGCCAATCCTCCTGCCTCAGCATTCATAGTAGAGATTATGGGCACGAGCCACCACAACCATTTTTGAGTTTAGAATGGATTATTATCTTGGCTAGTCTAAGTAAATTCATCTTTAGAAACAGAATAGTATGTTGTTTTATAAACTTAATCATTTAGGCTACTTACATTTGACTGAGATATCTGAGGTTTTAAAAGTAATGCATAAATGTTTCTATGTTCAATTCATGCTTAAAAGCATTTTATTTTTTGAGCTCCTCAATGTAAACACAGCATTCTTCCATAATGGTAATTGGTCTGGACATCTTAGTTCCTTTTTTTTTTTTACACTGTGAAATTCCAAATGTACCGGCCTAGTTTTATTTAACCTTTGAAGATCTTGGGCCAGAATACTGCACACTAGGTCCTCACTATCAGTTTGGAGACTGAGGGATAAGAGGAGATCATGTCAGATCCATCATCTTGCTACCAGGTGCTTGGCACAGCACTTGGCACTGAGCAAATGAGAGGAAATGCTGGGAAATTAATGGATATTACTATGTCAAATAAATGCTTTCAAATGAAAGTCTGTCAGCATTTTCATTATAGTGCTAACAACTTTCACAAAAATGATAACATGAAAAAAATTTTATGAACTATTAGAAGAGGTCTGCTTTCATAGTGCACTAGAAGACTAAAATCTCACAAAAGGAAAAAGTCTTTTACTTGAAGTCTTGCGTCAATATCTTAATCTAAGATGAAACTAAAGAGCTATATGGCACTGTGTGAAGTAGATTCTGTGACCTATCAATTAAACTGAGGCAAGAACTATTAAAAACTGTCATTAATGTAATGGAAAACATTAAAACCTTTCAGAATTATGTAATCAATAAAGCAACAATAAATACCTGTTGAATAAATGGTTACTAGTTACCTCTCTCCAGAAGTAAACTCCATTATGCTAAAAATCTCAGAGAAATTTTATCACTGGTTCTTGTTTACAAAATAATTAATGCTCACCTCTTGAAATCTAAACTTTAAGTCTGGGGCTACCTCTTAGTGACACTCCTAAATCATTAAAGATTTGTTCCAGTTCTAGATTATTCAGCACCATGGGCATTTAAACTGCATCTTTACTGTTAAAATTAGACTGTGATTTTGAATAATAACAGTGCCCAAGTAATCAAGAAGCCACATTCACTTAGAATTGATCAAGTGTTTCCATTAACAAAAATCAGTTCGAGGCACTGTTCCCCTGGTGTGGCATCCACTGCAATCATTTTATGCTTTAACAAGACAACTTGCATTTGATAACTTTTGGATTCCAAGCTCCCCTCCAGTTTTCTTCACTTTGAAAAATGTCTCTAAATTTATTGCCAAATACAAATTGTCCCAGGACAGAACAGTTATTGCCTATGAGACAGAGGTAAAGAAAAAGACAGAGACAGAGTAAGAGCAGGGTTTCACACCAGAATGGATAAAAAAAATATTTCCAGAGAACTTGAAAACACAAAGAAAATGTCACCTTCAGAAGCTGGATTAAAATGCTTTTGTGCAGAAGAGCCAGTGAGATAGCTTTGAACCCCCCCCTTTTTTTACCTTCTACTTAATTTAAGAAGTATACTCAATTTTCTTCAGAGTTTATTATGTACATTGTGTGGTTCAGACTAAGAAGTCTTTAAGATAATGGTGCACATACATTTTTTTACCTGATTCCACTCTATAAGTAAACTGTAAGATCCCACATAAAATCAAATTAAGATAGCACACAGGTAAAGATTCAGAATATCAGAATATAATGAATTTGATATTTTATAATCATGACATTGGCTTTTATCCAAAGAGTCTCAAAAATGTTGTCAAAGGGATATATTTATTTTCACTGAAATAATTTTACATGGGGTTGAGAAATAAATTGATCATATGATAAGAGTAATGCATAACATTTTATGCTGTGTAGTGCAAACACTAATTAATTCTCATGTATCACGTTAATAAACATGATTAACTTTTGTGAATTCTCCAAGTGTCACCATTCCCATCAGATATCCCATCCGGCATGCTATCATAGTTCTGATCAATTTATGTAAATACACATCTATTAGCTTTAGCTATGAAAAAGAGTAGAGTGGTGAGTGACAGCTATAAGTATACTTGTTAATTTTTCTGCCCTTCCAGAATGCAGAAGAGTCTACTTTCTCCCTGAGCTGGCTCTATATACATCATTGCTCACTCATAAAGACAGCCTCTTTACATAGCCAAACTATTGGTAATGACCCAATTGTCTTTGTCAATATAAAAATAGTGGAAATTGATTTAAATCAATATGTCAAGTCTATATTGCTTCTAAATGTCAATTTTATTTAGACTTGTAGAAGTAAACTGAATGCATATTGTAACTGTCACTACATTAGCATGAACAATATGTTCTGAGTTCCAGATGACTACCCTTTCTTAATCCAGGTCTCCTACATCCTGTATTGTACAATATTTCCTAGGTCATTGCCTATCATACATATTCGATACAATTCAGAAATCTGTGAATGTACTGCCAAATACTACTTATGATAATATGCCTTTAGAGGTTCATAATGATCCTGCGAAGTGGGGGCTTAATGAGCATGCTCTGTATGTGAAGTAACTGGAGCTAACCAGTAACTGATGGAGCAGCAAAACTCTTGGAGTCAGAATTTCAAAGTAACTGCTGGGCAGGGGGGGGGGTGCAAGTATATGTTTTTAATATTCTACCCCCGATCTCCAAAATCTCATATCATTCTTGAATGCAGAATATAATCCTTTCATCCTAATTGCCCTAAAACCAGTTGCAGATTCAACTCAACAGCCTAAAGCCCAAAGCTTTAGCTTAATTGCATAAACATCAGACATGGATGAGACTTAAGACATAATTTACTCTAAAGAAAATTGCTCTCTAGTTACACACCTGCAAAATCAGAAATTTTTTCAAAATATGATGGTAGAACAAGGAAGCACGGGCATTCCCATTCTAAAGCAGAGAGAGAAAATAGATGAAAATAGATCGCTAAATTCCACTGGAATGTAAGAAGGTGACAATTATCTGACTTTGGCTCAAGGGGCTGTCTTTAATGGCCACGAGAGCTCACTCATCTCTGGGATAAATTGCATATGATTTATCTTCCCTCTTTCCCCTTCTTTTCACCCCTACAACATGCCAAGGCAATTTTTGGAAAGGCTCCAATAAACCCTGCCCCCATAGCAGTGGGTTCTTCCACACCCATAACATCTTTGTGCTGAAGTCCTACCTCTACATTGGTATTGTGCCTGGGCTTCTGCCAGAATCTCCTTCCTGGCTAGAATTCTATGATTGTAGGTCTGCAATTCTGATATAAAGGTGACAGTTCCATACTCATGCCCTGTCTTGGTCTTCTATGATGGCTGGCTCAGTCCAGTGATGAATGCTCACTGGGCTCTGGCATTCTAAGCCTGTGATGGGAGGTTGAGTCTTCATGATTTCTGTACTGCCTTTGGGACCATAAGATTGGACAGTAGACCTGACTTCTGCTGAGCTAACTGAGAAATCTGTTATTGCTGTTGTTGTTTGTTGTTCTGTTTTAAGGTAGAGGGTAACTCTATCCTAGGCTGACCTGGAACTCACACTGTAGCCATTTTCCTACCACAGACTCCAAAGAGATGGGATTCCATAACTGACTTGATAACTAAAATCTTATCCGATGTTTGTTTGAACACACATCTCATGTTTTCACCTGAACAGGCTTTGTCTCATTCTTTCAATATTGATAGACTAAATGTATTAAAAATCTTTCACACCTGCTTCCCTTTTATTTAGTCAACTCAATATTTACTTAATTTCTATCTTCTCACATGAGAATATTAACAGTTGAGAGAATGCCTTCAATGCTTTGCTCAGAAATGGCTCCATAACATACTCAAATCCATTGCCTCCCACAGTGAAGCATGAACACAATTCAGCCAAGTTCTTTATCACTTTAATAACAAAGGGAAACCTCTCCATTGTCCACTATCATGTTCCTCTCTCATGTTTCAGACTTCATTAGTACTACCTTACCATCATTAGCTCTACCAACAATCAGTTCAGAATGATGTAGGCATTCCTTCCATTTCTTGGACCTAAGTTAGCTATTCATTTATGGAAACACAGACTTTTTTTAGTGTGCACCTCAAAATTCTAGTCTCTACTCATTCTCAGTTCCAAAGTTGCTCTCACATTTTTAGGCATTTGTTACAACAGCATCAAGCTTCTTACTGCCAAATTTCTATCTTAGACTTCTGGAGTTACTATAAAATTACTATAAACTGAGTGGCTCACAGGCAGCATAAATGTATTTCTATAGGATGAGATGCCTAAGGTCAGAGAGCAGGTGGATTCTGGGTCTCGTGATGGAGTGTTTCAGGTTCATAGATGGGCTTCTTTTTATTATGTCCTTAAATGATAGATGTGGTGGATTTCTGGGTTCTCTAATATGGGTACTAATCCCATTCATTAGGGTTCTGACCTAAAGCATGATATAATCATTTTCCAAAAGACCCACACCAAAGAACACTACATTAGAGGTACAATTGCAACACATAAATTTTGTGGGGGAAATAGAGATACAGAACATTACAATCACAGAGCTAATAATCTCATTAATCTTACTAACTGTAGTCTTCTAACTGCCATTATGCTTTACACAATATTTTCTTTTATTTATATTGAATCCAGTACTTTCAGAGAGAGAAATGACAGCTCCCCCTCCAAGGTATCAGGAATGGGCCAGCTCAATTTCCACATTATACTCTGTTGAAATGGAAGCAAAGAGGTATTATTTATGACTATCATTGTTATTATTGCTATGTTAGCAATTCTGGAGATCTAAACCATGATCATGCATTCTGGGAAAAGTCTCTACAACTGAGCTACAACCCAGTCCTGGCAAAGACCTTTTTAAAAGAAAAAAAATATTAGACAGGCAAGTCTTACACTGAGAGTTCTTACCACACAAGCACAAATATGCACAAAAACAACACAAGGAAACTTTTCAAGGTATTGACAATATATTTTATTTGATTGTGATATTATGAGGGTCTACATATTTCTAAACTAATCAAATTTATACATTAAATATGTGAAGTTCTTTGTATATCAATTATACCTCAATAAAACTGTTTTTTGAAAGGAAATACTTATAAGAAAAAATGAATCTGAATTTAAGAACATCTGCTGATCTTGTAACAGAAATTTCCCTGAATGGTTTGATATAGAAAAAAATTAAATTGAGCATGGATGAATGACATGAAAAATTCAACTTTAAAAACTGCTGGTGTGTTTTAAAATTTCCTTAGGTTTCATAGAAGGCATATCATATTTGTATCAATGGATAGAAGTCATTGAGTAACTGCTTTTTCCTTGTGAGGCATTTTTTTCCAAAATAATTTTAGCAACTCTGAGAGTTAATCATAAGCATTCATGATTTCTGAAAATCAGACTTGTTTTATAAGTGGTTATAATGTTGCTCTGCATTTAGAGAGCAGTAGGAAATCATATTGGTAAGTACTTATAAAGCTGAAATGTCTGATTTTTCTTCTACATATATGTCTGGTTGTGATATCTTTTCTAACTTCATAGATGCACTGAGTTATAACACATTTATTTTAACAGGTATTAGTTTCCATTCATGTAACAGTCAAAAGATGGTATAACTGACATTTAAACACAGATCACAAATTTCATTGCCCCAAGATACTGGGAAAATTTAGTGTATGAGAGAATGCTGAGATTAAAGTGTGCAAAAGTCACTAATGCAGGTCTATAGATCAGACTGTATGCTCCCCAAATGATCTATGGATGCAATAAATACCCAATCAAATAAAGTCACTATTGATTCTGCAAGCCAGGAAATATCTACAAAGTCATTACTCAAATTGTGTAGTAATTATCACCATCATCTTATTCACATCTCCAATGACGTCCCAGGGAAGTCATTTATGGAACTGACACGTGACAGGTAGTGTAATTTTGGAAAGGCCCTTTGAGAATGTATTTATTGCCTCACTTGCTACTCAGTCACAATGGATGTTACAAATGGCAATTTCTATGTTTCCCTCTTCCTCATTAAAAGGACCATTTCTGAAGTTGTGATAATTGACCTCTTCAAGACAAGAATTTTAAAATATTTTATTTTTTACAACTTTATATACATATATAAAGTATTTTTATTATATTCACTCTCATTAACCTCTCTTGCCTGTCTTACTCCCAATAAATTTCTTTTTGGTATAGAGTCCTTCCCAGGTAAAGAGTTTTTTTTTTTGGGGGGGGGGGGATTGGTTTTTTTGAGATAGGGAACAACTCTAGCCCCAGGTGACCTGGAATTGACTATATAAATTCAGGCTGGCTTCAAACTCACAATAATCCTCCTTCCTTGGCCTCCCAAGTGCTGGGATTAAAGGTGTGCACCATTATGCCAACAAACCACTTATTCTTTCTAACTAATCCCTTGCCAACTTTCATTTTGTTTTTGTTTTTGTGGTTCACTGGGTTAAATAAGGTTTGGGGTTTGTCACTAAGTATCAGTGTTTACCACTGGCTACACCACAGGAGAGCATGATCTCCTAAGCCAGCAGTTGCCTATAGCTCTTCTAAGAGGATTGGGATCTTGTTAACCTTTCCCTCATCAATGACAGAATATGATAGGCTCAGTCATGTAGGAAACCACACACAGTTCATGAGTGCACTGGCATAACATGCTCAGAAGACAGCATTTCATATCACTCCATCCTTTCCTCTCCCTCTTCCATGATGTCCTCTGTAAACCTTGTTAAAAGCCCATAGCTAGGGGTAGGGGGCGGGGTCTGAACACTGTTTTGGTGCCAAATTGGTAGGTTCTCAAACTGCCTTCTGGGTGGTTTGAATATTAAATGTTCCCCAGAGACTCATGAGTTTATGAGCGAGATTCCTACTTCATTCCCAGGTGGTGGAGCAGTTGGGAAGTGGAGCCTCGCAGGAGTTGGGCCTTGGAGTGTTATAGCAGCCCTGCTGGCTGCACACAGAGCTGGTTTTCTCTATTTCCTCTCTACTGATGTGGAGATGTGTTGCCCACTGGTCTGCTTCTGCCATGCTTTCCCTGCCATGCTTAAACTTCCCCTCAGCCCATGAGCCCAAACATGTTCCTTTTATTATCTATTTCTCATCACGTGCTTTGTCCCAACAATGGGAAAGGAAATGCTAGACTTTCTAAATATTTATGTTTACACCCATAGATTAGTGCTCTTCTCAACCCAGAAGTTGCTTGTTTATTTGTTTGTTTTTGAGGAAGGCAGAGGTTAAAGGAAAGATGCATAAAAAGATGCATAATCAGAGGCAGTGACTGAGTTTTCTCTGTGCAGCTCTAAATGGGCCATCTGTATCATCCTCCAAGTACATACCTTTAATGAAACATTCCTAATCCTCATTTTGCTTAATTTCCAGTAATAATTGACCTTACTTCTATTTTGAACCTTTTGAGTATCTGTCATAAATTATACTAACAGAATCACAAATATTTTGATAGGCAAACCTATCTATGTCAATGCTTTTATAATGTTGAGCTTATTGCCATTCATCTCCATTTTTTTCAGACTTTGGAAGGTGAATCAAATCTCTCTCTGTCTCTATCTCTGTCTCTCTGTCTCTCTTTCTCTCTCTTTCTCTTCTTCTTCTTCTCTATCTCTCTTCCCTGGTCTTCTTTATCTTATTTGGGGAAGGGGAATTTTATTTTATTTTTGTAACATGGTCACTCTTTTAGTCCAGGTTTAGTTGGAGCTTGCTATATAGACAAGACTGGTCTTTAACTCAGGGTCCTCTTGTTTCCTGAGTACTTGGATTACATGTAAGCACCACCAAACCTACAGCAAGATTCTGAATACCTTTAAATGACATTTATTTTCTTCTGAAAAATGTTGATAACAACACCACTTGCATGAAAGGGTTGATGAAAAGAGTAAATAAAATATAACGTATATTTTCTGCTTTACATGCTTTTTGGAATATATTAAGGTTTTGGTAACCAAGCAGATTTTCTTTTTGGGATTGACTAAAAGAAGAATTCAACTATTTCTTAATATTTTGAAGGAAAATGCACTATCTATATCACTGTTGAACATCTGCACAAAATAATATCATTTATGGAAACACACAGTTTGATGCATCATGATACCACATAAAACATTCTATATTCCTGGAGGAAACAAGATCAGAGATATGCTTTATGCATCATAGGCATCACCTGGACATCGAAGGTGAGGCACTAGCTGTTCAAACACTTTTATACAAAATTGCTCCTCTCTCTTGTTGAACATGAAGACACAGCGAAAAAAAAGACACTGACACTTTGAGCCTCCAGCTACATTTTATGTATAATCAAGTATCACTGTTTTTAAATGTTATGTTCATATTTCTTCCATCAATTTGGTTTTTGACAAGTTTGCTGTCAGCTGAGTATAATGTAAAGTTGCAAAAAGACATTTTAAGGAGTGAAAAGATTCATAATTCTTGACTTATTATCACAGCAGATCACTCTAAATGAAACCCAGAAATATTTATTGATCTAAAATGGATATATTCCAGAAGACTTTTGAAATTCTCTTGAATAAATGCCTACTTGACAATATTTAGAGTCTAACTTATCTTTTCATCTTTCCCACTCTATGCTGCTGTATTAATTCAAGTATTTATTGTTTTTCACATGTTTAATAAGAACAACCTCGAAGTTGTTCTTGCCCTGTCCTGGCTGTAACACACTTAGCATTACCATTACTCTTTGTTAAATATAGTGGTGATCATCTTCCCAGTACTGAAAATGTACTTTTTACTCTGTATCCACAGAAGATAGCCTCTAGGATTCTCACAAATATTATTTTAAATATCCACAGACTCTTGAGTCCTTTATATAAAATGGTATAGCATTTGTTTTCAACCTACACACTTCCCACTCCACATGACATTAAATCAAATTACTCATAACAGCTCACATAATGTAGTTGCTATGTAAGCACTTATTATACCATACATTTTCATTTTCTTGTTTTAAGAAGTTTTATCATTTTTAATATTTTTTTAAAAAAGTATTTTTCAATATTTTTGATACATGGTGGTAGAATTCTGTTGCTAGCGAGGCCTGAAAACAACCATTTGTCTTCTGGTTTCACACATCTCACTTTGCTACACTCTCTGAAACATAACCAGTAACTTGACATCAGATTTTATTTTCCAGTAAATTCCGGCTTTTACAGAATTCTAGAATTTAACTGTCCAATGCAGCAGTTGCAAGCTTCATACAATAATAAAGCATTTTCAATGTACTAGACCAAATGAAGAAGTGTTCTGAATATGATTTTAATAACTGACCCATAAGATGTCTCAATTATGGTATGCTATTCATATGTTAGAGTGCAGATATTTCAGATATATTGAGTTAGTTGAGATATATTAAAATTAATCTTAGCTGCTTTTTTATACTTTTTGATGGGTCTGCTAGAAATTCAAGACTGAATATCTGGTTCCCATTATATTTATTTTGGATAGAAATTTTTATCTAAAGAACTGTGATGGATAAGTTTTCTTGTCAACTTGACTAAAGCAATCTATGGTAATCTTGAGTGCTATATATCAGACTTTCTCTGAATTGAAGAGAGAAAGGAGCCTTAGGGGATTCAAGAAGTCATTTTAGCTAGAAACTAACATCCCTTCCTGGGAGGGCAATAGAGGAAGGAAATTCCAGAGATTATGAAAGTTACCAAGTCTGGGAAAGGGTTGTAAGACCCCACCCTAAGGCTATATAAAGAGGAAAGAAATTGCTCTCTTCTCCTGCCTGGCTGCTGGTGCTTGTCGTGACTTGAAGGTGCATCCATCCTGTTCATCTATCCCTTCATCAGCATTGAAACAAAACTTTACTGAAGACCATGGGCTCCCCAGGAAGCCTTTAGGCCTTCAGTGCTGGATAGGAACTGCTGAGGCCTCCAGACATGCGTTCTGAGCGGCTACCAGTTCCTTGACTCTCAGGTTTGTAGACTGCTATTGTGGGACAGCCTTGAGCTAATCCAATAAATCCCCTTTTAACAACAGTTTGTTCTTTTGCTTCTGTTCCTCTAGAGAACCCAGAGTAATACAGGAACTAAATGTAAATTAGACAAATCTCACTTGTGTTCTTATTCTTAAACATTATTTTATGAAATGGTCTCAAGTCACTGAAGAAATATTGATTACCTACTAATTTTTAAACATTTTCATCACTATTTAGAAAATGAATATAGGACAGACTCTCTTGGGTCAGTATAATGTGGATTTTCTTGGAATGTAGAAATAAAGCAAGGAAAAAAATATATATACATATGACACATTAATTTCAAGTTGTGCTAAATTACAAATGAATGGAGGATAACTTAGATATTTCCTGGGAATAGGCTTACTATTTATATTTAAAAGCTAATATTCATATGTAATTCAATAGGTATGAAAGAAGAAGAGAGGAGTGTCTGCATTTTTTTCCTAATTTGCTTGATATTTTCATTATTCATTTAATGTATGCTATTAACATATGAAAATAGTTTTAATGAATACATGCTGAATGGTTTTAATGTAAGCACACATTCTGGTTGAGTGACAGAATCCTGTGATTGATTAGCCATGTGTAATAGAGTCCAAAGGAGATGAATGGTATGCATTATGCCATGTATTTCCCCAGGCAGATCTATAAAATGCATGCAATATAAAGAAACTATTTTGAAACACCATTTGTTTAGTAGCAAATACATTATTGAGTGTGGCTTTGCTAAAACAGTTAAGCTCTATGTTTGGGACTGAAAGAAAAGAAACGTGACTTAGATATTTAGTTTACAAAACAAAGATAAAGAAGCTACTTAATTATAAATAGCCTGAACTTAATTAAGTCTACAGACTTTGATAAGCTATTTCCTGATTATTTTCTATATGCATAGAAGTCTGTTAATTGTACTTAATTTTTTAATATATGCAAAATTTGGCCCATTCTCTTTTTAGCAGTTTACATTGGGTTGTTTGGTTGAGACTTGAAACATCTGTGAAAGCAGGAGTTTTGTGTCTGCCTTCCAACAGAATGGGGAAAAAATCAACAGAGGATCCAGACCAACAGATGTTGTAAAATAAAAGAGAACTTAAAAGCAGTGTGTGCAGGTGATGAAGTGTATTCAGGTTGTAACATGCTATACTGGTTATGCCCCTGAGTGGCTTTTTCCATTATTCCAACAATTGTCAGATTTTTCTTAGGGGCAAATTCCAATGACATTGTTTTTCATGACATGGAGAATTATACCTTCTATCCAAAAAAGTAGCTCCCCAACTAAATTGTGGGACAACATTTTCTGGGCAATTAGCTCTGCCTTCCCTAAAGAATCAAAGATATCATAAAAGTTTTTAAAATACTCTAAGACATTTTATATATTCTGAAATGCATACATGGGTGTTGCAGAGATTTAAATTTTCTTGCTAATCTGAACATATGCTTTTTATAACATAATTGGTATTATTTTGAGAGTTTTCCCTTAATTCAACTTACTACATTCCTATTGAGGACAGATCAATAATAATTAGCAATGTTGTGAAAAACTAGCATACAATTTCCATCTCTCAGACCTTTATTTAGCACCCCTGTGTGTCAGAATCTGTTAAGCTATGACAGGCATGCACTTCAAGGGATGACAAGGGTTGCCTACATTATATAATTATATATATATATATATATATATATATATATATACATATATATATATATATGTATATACACATTATATAACAAGCTAATTACAATTTGAAGTTCAGAAGTTCTACAAAAATACCACAGGCAAAATATTATGAAAATAAAGGTTCCCTTTATTCCCTGGGATTTTCAGAGAAATTTTAGAATTTATATAAGAAATAAGTTTTCTATAGTTCAATAGAAAGAGAGATTACTTAAAATAAAATCAAGCAAAAAATAAACCCCATGACAAGGGGAATATCTAGGTCGTTATTATGTTAGATTGTTAAGGAAATGCCTGGATTGGAAAGCAATGGAAAACTCAAGATCACTGAGTGCTATGTGTCTCTGCTCCCTGGATACTTTCAGTAGCCTTACTTAGTTGTATGAAAACATTGGTAGACATTCCATGATCATTTCACATCGAAAAAATTTAGAGGATTTTAGGATAATTACCTGATATGAGGGTATCAGGAAGTTCATTTGATGTTATACCAAAAGGAGAACAAAAGTGATTCAAAAATCATCTCAACAAGATTCAGTGAGCCTTCGAATGTCAGTTCCAGCCATTTCCAAATCCTGATCTCTTCCATTTTCCTTAATCACAAACAAAAAAATAATTAAAATAAGTTCTTTCCAAAGGTCCTTGTCTGGACAATTCCACTTAACCTTTAAGATTCTTCATTGTGTGAACACATGAGCAAATAGGACCTCTGTGTCTTGGCATGTAGGTTGTTTATTTGATTTAATTTTATTATTTTGTCACAAACTGAGATTGTTGTTAGTTCAAAAAAATTTCACAGACACCAAACCCAAGTTTTTATATGCTCAATTATTTAAAAACATATAACAGCAACAACAAAGTAAGCAGCTGGAGAAATGGCTCAACAATTGATGGTATGACCTACAAGAAGCCTGAGGGCCAGAGGAGGGCCTGAGACTACTTCAATTTGAATGTCCATAACCCATGTAAGCAGCTGGGCATGGTCTTGCATGTCTGTAATCCAAAATGCATAGGGAGTGGAGAGCTGAGAATCATTGGAGCTGATGAATGCCAACCTCTGGAGTCAGTAAAGAGGCTCCATTGAAAAGAAAAGCAGGTGGATGAGGAATGGAGGAGGAAACCTGATGTTCTCCTATGGCCACCACAGGTGAGCCTACAAAGCACGCTTTAGTACATACATATGCATGTACACACACACACAAACACACACACACACCACATACATGCAAAACTACAAAAATAAGAACAAAACAAGGAAGTACTTAGCCACTTAGAGACTGACTGCTCAGATAGCACACAAAATGTGTTCCAACATCTGTTGTCCAGTCACGAGTATTGATATTTATGACTGTGAGGAATACTGCTCTGTGGAGATCCCAAGCACAAAAGACAGGGTTTCTATCAAACTACGGAATTATATCCCTTAAAGAAGCGTATCATTTACTTTCTCATTTCGGTGAGCAAATACCTAAGCAGAAGTACTTTATGGAAGGAAAATTATTTAATTCAGCTTATATAGTTCCATATTGTAGAGTAGACTGTAGTTGAGGGCAATAATCATATTTAACTAGTATAAGAAACAGAGAGGGGCTGGAGGGGTGGGCAGCAGGTGGGGCATGGCTGTAACACTTCAAGGTCCGACAAATCAGTAAGTACTTCTCCAAGCAAAGCTATTCCTCCCAACAGTTCTAAACATTCCAGACA
>PVHP010004528.1:0-70667 GCA_004024765.1 Zapus hudsonius | reverse complement strand
TTGTATTGTATTGGTCAATCTGTTTTTGCTGTGCCTCATGTTTTGCATTGTGAATGTTCTGTGCCATTATGGGTTTATTTTTGGTATTATGGCTCAGTTGAAAGCTGCGGGGACTTAAGAGTTGAGTTGAACATATTGTGTTTATATCTTGAATGATTATTAGTTTGTGGGGGCCAGGGGCGGACTGTCATGGTTTGATTCAGGTGTCCCCCACAAACAATTGAATGTGTTCTGATAGATCGATCCTCAGCTGATTGCAGTTTGGGTTTTACAACCTCGATGAAGCTGTGTTGTTGGGGGCAGGCTTATGGGGTTATAAGCCAGCTTCCCCTTGCCAGTGTTTGGCACACCTTCCTGCCGCTGTTTGCAGTGCTGTGGCAGAGGTGATGTCCACCCCTCTGCTCATGCCATCGTTTTCCCTGCAGGATGGAGTCTCCCCTCGAGTCCGTAAGCCAAATAAACCAATTCCTCCACAAGCCACTTTTGTTTGGGCTCTTCCTGCGCAGCAACTAGAAAGCTGACCACAACATGGATAATAAAGAAAAAAATCTAGCTTGAAAGAATAAAAATTCCAGGCTTTATCCCCTCTCGCTTCCCTCATGGTGGGAGCTCTCTGTACTTTCCCCTTCTCTTTTTTAAGAAACTTTTTATTGATAGCGTCCATCATTATAGATCATAAAGCATTATGATTCCCTCCCATCTCCCTTCTCTTAATCTAATAAAATCTCTAAACCTTAAAAAAGAAGAATGAACCTTCCTTCCAAAGGAGGAAGCCTGAAGTAAGAATGTTGAAGGAACCCCCTGCTGCACAGAGATGCTGCTAAAACTGTGGTCCAAGGACAGGCTTTCTCCCAAGCTGGCTTCAAAAGCTCAGTATCATCCACATGGTACTGATTTTGGATATATGAAAATAATGCAAGATGGAACAGGTCATGGAGTATTGCGTCACTATTCCAGAGAGCCATTGAGGCCAAGCAATGTATTGCAGGGTCAGAATCCCTGTGTGGAGGCCTTGAGAATTTGAATCCTTAATGCAATAGAGATCCTAAGATGCTGCCAGGATCATGGGACATCTGCCAAGAATGGCCTCAGAATGAAGATGTCTATGAGAGAGGCCATATGTACTAAAACAGGGAAATAGGGATGCTTAGGAATAATCCTGGAACCCCAAATTCTGAGTTCTTGTCTGTTAATTTAACCAAATAACTGAAAAACCACACTGAGAGGAATGAGACTTAAACTACCACAGTTTTACTCAAACATACCAGGGGTGCAAGGGAGAGGAAGAATTGAGGGTTCCAGGGCTGAGGAGGAAGGGAAAGTGGCCAGGGAGAAGGAGAATGCATCATGTGGCCCAGGAGCCCAGGTGGAGCAGGAAGCATGGGCCCTGGAAACAAAAAATGTGCAAAGGGTTTTTTTCTGAAAAGGCATGCACATCCACAGAGATGAAAAGGCTAGAAAAAGTAACAAAGGCATATCCCTCACCTTCCTGCCAGGCATAGAGTTGTGGGCAGACCAAGAGCCAGAAGAAGACCCACCTTCTCTGTGGCCTCAAGTAGGGTATTTGGAGTCCACTCTGTAGCAGGTGTGCTTAAGCTCAGAGAAGGGGTCCACTCACACTTGGGGAGGGTGTGCACTTGCTAGAGAGATTTGATTGCATAGGCCTAGCTGGCTGACTGAGGCAGGCAGAGAGAGCTGAGGTGCTTGTATGCAGGCATGGCAAGGGAAAGACAGAAGGTTCCTCCCTTGTGAGCTTTCTTACTGCCTGCTTCAGAGCTCTCTGGCTAACCCAACTTCTCAGTACTACAGGCAGCAGAGCCTGGGGGCCCAGCTCCATGTGGATCTGATGCTAGACTCGGTTTGGTTCAGTTTTGTAAATTTAGCATCCATGTTCACCAATGTAATACATGATCCATCCTTCCAAGAGTGAGAATTTATTCAACCCTATAATGGCTGACATTTCATTTAAGTTTGGTCTTGACTTTTATAATCATTTGTTAAATAAATACCAACATTGCATACACATTATACACACATATATAGCTTATTGTTTCTGTTTTTTAATAGTCTCATATAGCTCAGGCTATCCAATTTACAGTGTAGCTGAGGATGACCTTAAGCTTCTGATCCTCCTGCTTCCACCACCCAAGAGTTGTGGTTAAAGGTATACACCACCATGCATGTTTCATGGGTTCATGTATGCTAGGCGAGAAGCTACCAAATGAGCTACATTATTTCTTAAGAAAAATAGTCTGACTTGAGTGCATAAACAGTTACAAACCCATCTCTAATGGTTAAGTTTCATTATTAACTTGACCTTTTCAGTAATGTTGGGTAGGTCTCTAATATTGTTTATAGGAAGGCAGCCCTCTCAGTAAGGGGCAGGATGTAAGGAAGCTCAGGGGAGCTAGAAATAAACATCCCTTCCTGGGAGGACAGTGCAGGAAGGAAATTACAGGGACTCAGGAAATCAACTAGTCTGGGATAGGGTTGCAAGGCCCCTTACTAAGGCTATAAAAAAGGGAAAGAAATCTCTCTCTTCTCCTGCCTTCCTGGTTGCTGGTGCTTGTCTTGCATCTCTTGGTTGGCATTTAGATGAAGCTTCCTCAGCCTTCCAGCCTGGAAGCTCCTCAGGAAGCCTTTAGACCTTCAGTGCTGGATTGGGACTGCTGAGATATCCAGCCACGGTGGACTGAGCAGCAAGAGGTTCCTTGACTCTCCAGCTTGCAGGCTGCTATTGTGGGATTGCTGTGAGCTAATCCAATAAATCCCCTTTTGTTTACTACAGTTCATTCTATTGGTTCTGTTCTTCTTGAGAACCCTAATACACTCATATTATTTCTAAAGAAAAGTAGTCTAACTTGAGTGCATGGACTCAAACCCATCTTTCCCAGTTGTTCTCACTAATTGGAAACTCCATTTCCCAGGGATGGTGCAGAGGCTCCACCTCTGTGGTGCTGAAGCAGGAACTCCCTCCACCTGAATGAGTTCCCAGACCTAATCCCCTTGGTCTCCCCTTACCCCTTGACATCACTAGCTGCCAACCAGCTTCTGCCACAAATACTTTCAAGTCACATCTACTACACAAATCCAAACTCTACAATGTCTTAGGGAGTACCTTGCCAATAGTCCTTGAACTCCTCCCTCCTGTTGGTCGTTGTGATCAGCGATGCCCTGGGCACCTAGCCATGACCTTTTAAGGGATTCCTTCCTTACCCCTTCAAGGTGTGCGTAAACGTAGGGACTGATTACAGCGCATCAGCTTTGAGACAAGACATGGACGGTGAAAATGCACACAGAAAAGAAAACGTCACTGCTCCAACAGAATTTGCTTTTCTTCTTTCCCTGGCTCCATCCCTAATCCAAAACGCGGCTCCCAGTCTTTCCTGGGCCATTGAACCTAGATGCTGGAATACACTCATTTCCTGACATTTGAATCACTTCCTAGCGGTTTCTTAGTCCGCTTCCCATCTCCAGCCTCCAGTCCCTCCCGGCCACCCCCCTCGGGGTCTGGATGGGGAGGTCTGCGCCCCCCGCGGCGTGCGCCCCTCCTCCGGTCCATCTGTTCGCGGTGGAGGGAGGGACGGCGGTCCCCGAGCGAGCGAGCGAGCGAGCGGGATTAACTCCCTCGGCCCCGGCCCGCGGCGCTGATTTGCGGAGCCCTGGCGTGCGCAGGAGCGCGGGGCGCGGGGGATGGGGCGGCCGCCTCCTTCGAGCCGCGCCCGGAGCCGCAGCCCGGCCCGCCGCCGCCCGCAGGCCGGAGCCCCGCGCCGCCAGCCATGGGGGACCTGCCCGGCGTCGTGCGCCTCTCCATCGCCCTGCGCATCCAGCCCAATGACGGCCCGGTCTTCTACAAGGTGGACGGGCAGCGCTTCGGCCAGAACCGCACGATCAAGCTGCTCACCGGCTCCTCCTACAAGGTGGAGGTGAAGGTCAAGCCCACCACCCTGCAGGCTGAGTGAGTCCAGGGCCCTTGGGCCGAGGGGGAGCGCGTAGCCCTTTGAACCTCTCATCTCCCGCTTCGTTTCCCTGTACCCTTCGCAGTGAGTCTGCTTAAGTCAGCAAAAGGAAGCCAGGGTTCTTTTTTCTTTTTTGCTTTGTTTTGATTTTTTTTTTCAAATTTCCTTTCTGTGCAGCCATCTGCGGGAAGAGCTAGGGTGGGGCAGGTGGGAGACGGTCGCTGCAAGGCTCAGCTGCCATCCCAGCCCCACCGTGCTTGGTCCTGGGGTCCTTGGCTTCTGCCCGCCAGGCCGAAGAGGAAGAAAGGCCGAGGGAAGAGGTGTAATGAAGGTGGAGAAGTGATCGTGGGGTCCCTGAAGGAGTCTCCCCACTCTTCTAGCGGTTTGATGGTGGAAGCCCCTAAAGCTGGAGCCCCTGGCACAAGTTAGAGGGCGTGGCCTCTGCGTGGGCCTATTTTTTCTGACTTCCCATGCCCTGTACTTTTCCTTTCCTCCTAAATTGTCTGTTCAGACTAGTTGATGTTGCCTGGGATTAACAATGTCCTCCTAAGAGGATGGGTTTTGGTTTATTTCTGCCAGGAATGATCTTTTCCCAGATTCTAAGGGGTGATGCTCCCAGCAGACCTCTGGAAAGTCGGTTTAGAAAAGAGCCACGGGTACATCCTTAACTTCCCCACTTCCACCTAAGAACTGTATGAAGTCCAGTCTGCAAGGAGGATTAAATCAACATTTACCATGCCTGACATATGCTGGCGGAGGAGGGGCTTCAAATCGTCACACTTTAAAAAATACTTATTCATTTGGAAAGGAAGAGAGGGGGGGGGGATGAATATGGGCGGACCAGAGCCTCCAGCCACTGCAGTTGAACTCCAGACCCATGCGCCACTTTGTGCATCTGGCTTTACATGGGTACTGGGGAATGAACCTGGGTCATTAGGCTTTGCAGGCAAACGCCTTTAACCAGTGAGCAATTTCTCCAACCATAAGACACTTTTATAGTAAACTTGTATTAGCTTTCCAGGAATGATAATCTGATAGAGGTGTCTCATTTAGTGCTGAGCACCCACCAGGAGCCACACCTGGACTGTTTTTGCTGCTCCTGGTCCATCCATTTGTCCGCATCCTCGGCACCTCACATTGCCCAGTGTTCCCTGCACCTAAGTACAACCCAGGCTTTTCCCTTCCTTGATTTCCTAACAACCTGCTCTGTTGTCTATGTGATGAGTCTCTAGATTTAAAAAAAAATTACAAAAACCAATTTGATAATGTCAAAACTTTTTCTCTGGTTACACTTTAATTTTATTAAGGACTTTTCAGTGCCCTCATGTAGAAATCCTCAGATCTGAGTGCACATAAGAATCATCTGAAGAGCTTGTTGAAATAGACATTGTTTCTAGTTTGCTATGTCAAGGGCAGCAAATATCTGTGTTCTAAGGGTCCTCAGTTGATGCTCAGTAACTGGGCATTGGAAACAATTATTCTAGGGCTGGAGAGATGGCTCAGCAGCTAAAGGCCTATGCTAGGACCCACATAAAGCAGTGGTGAGTGGCTCTATATGTCCACTCATGCATATTCTCTCTCCCCCTCTCTCTCAAATAAATAATAAATAGAAATGAAGACAACTGTTCTGATGTAAAGGAATGATGCCAGTGAGAGTTTCTGGTGGTGTGGCAAGCCTGAGGAAGAACACTCCACATCGTGGGGTCTTCGATTGTTGGAACAGAAAACAAGAATCATTAGAGAGCTAGTTCACAGATCCTTGCCTCCTCCTGCATGAATAGGTAATATGAATTACCGAGATTACCTTGAATTTATCTGTGCCATACTATATCCCAGACCAACACAATACTGATGTCTGGGGTTTGGAGCGGGGCTAGGTGTAAGTAGAAATTTGATAACTCCATAGATGGTTTGTCTGAGTAAGAGAAGAGCCAATGAGAGTCTACCAAATGAGAATAAAGATGTCAGTCCAGAGAGGAAGTAGGTGGCCTAAGGTCCTATGACTACTTAGTTGGAGAATTATGGACTTCTGGACTTTTAGAACTTTATACCATCCCACAATGTCTCCCTTAGCCAAACCCTGTTGGTTTCCTGCCCATAGTTTTAGTCCAGACCAGGACAGGGTACCTAAGCTAATTCCCACCATGAATGCTCAACTCACATCTTTTGCAGGAATATTTCCATCGGTGGTGTGATTGTCCCACTGGAACTGAAGTCTAAAGAGCCTGATGGGGACAGAATTGTTTACACAGGCACATATGACACAGAAGGTGTGGCCCCAACCAAAAGTGGAGAGCGCCAACCCATCCAGATCACCATGCCAGTAAGTCCTAGTTTCCGGGAGGGAGTAAAAGGCAAATGGAAACGATAGGGGAAATCTCTCATTTCTCTCTCTCTCTCTCTCTCTCTCTCTCTCTCTCTCTCTCTCTCTCTCTCTCTCTCTTCCTCCTCTCTCTTTCTGTTTCTCTCTTTATGTCTCTCTCTTATAAAAAGGTATATTGGAGTCAATTGGAAATTGAGTTAAGTTTCCCTCAAGGATTTACTGCGAAGGAAACTATGTAACTGATATTCTTTTGCATGACAAACTGACCTTTTAGCTGTTAAAACACACCAGGCACCAGGCAGATGGTTTGGGGAGAAATAGTAGCTACCATGCCGTTTTCTCAGTTGTATTCTATATAAAGACTTATTTAGATAATTATTCTGAAAAGTTTCTAAGTACCCCACAATCTTTTGGTTATTAAAAAGCTCATGTTGCTACTTAAGTCTACTCTTCACTGGAAAAACTTGAAAAATGATTGCTATGGAAAATAATAAACTTGTTTCAGTATCTA
This sequence comes from Zapus hudsonius, assembly GCA_004024765.1. Classification (NCBI taxonomy): domain Eukaryota; kingdom Metazoa; phylum Chordata; class Mammalia; order Rodentia; family Dipodidae; genus Zapus; species Zapus hudsonius. The sequence continues at coordinate 63,874 of PVHP010004528.1, read as the reverse complement.
GTCCTATCACGCATAATATAATCATCCATGCACATCCATGCGGGATTGATTCCAGGACTTTCTGCAGATCCCAAAACCTACAGATGCTCAAATCCTTCATATAAAATGGCATATAGCCTACATATGATTTCAGTAATCTCAAGTTTCATGATACCTACTACAATATAAATGCTAAATAGTTATGTTATTTAAGGAATAAGTTAATGACAAGAAAAAGTCTATGTATGTTCAGTACGGACACAGTTTTATTGTTTTCACTTGGAACCTATGCAGAGGGCATGTGTCTTTTATAAAACAATGTAACCAAGAATATTGATAACTATCAATATTTGATAAATTGGAACAAAGTTGTCAAATAGAGTTATTCATATGTGCAAATACAAAGGGTGATGAAATAAACTGGCTAAAATTCCAATTCCACATAAATTGCTGCTGTAAAATCTAGGCAGCCCTTGCCCTCTGCAAGCTTGATAGGGGAGATCATGGTTTCTCAAATAGCAGTGAACATAAGAAATTCCTAGCCTGGCGTAGTGGGCACGCCTTTAATCTCAGCACTCAGGAGGCCAAGGTAGGAGGATCTCTGTGAGTTAGAGACCAGTCTGGAACTACAGAGTGAGTGCCAGCTCTGCCTGGGCTACAGTGAGATCCTGCCTCAAAACAAAACAAAACAAAACAAAAATTCCTCTGAAAATTATTTACAATTTCAATCCTAGATCCCACATCCTGTCATTCTTTAGTTCAGAAGAACTAAGTAGGACCAAGTGTGGTGGCCCATGCCTTTAATCCCAGCACTTGGGATGCAGAGGTAGGAGGACTGAGTTCCAGGCCAGCCTGAAATGAGACTACATAGTGAATTCCAGGTCAACCTGGGTTAGAGCAGTGAGACCCTACCTCAAAAAAAAAGAAAGAAAGAAAGAAGGAAGGAAGGGAGGGAGGGAGGGAAATGAAAAGAGAGAGAGAGAAAGAAAGAGAAAGAAAGACAGACTAAGGACCAAGAAAGAGAGAGGGGAGAGAGAGAGAGAGAGAGAGAGAGAGAGAGAGAGAGAGAGAAACTAAGTTAGGACCAAAGAAAATGAGCTTTCAGCACTGGTTCAGAGGACCAACCCTGGTGAGGATGGTCCTTAGAATACACTGTGAGAAACACTGATCCAAGTAAGGCAGTCCATCCAGTCTTTGCAAACCTTAGGCTTCACAATGCCCAATATGCTTAATCAACCACAGCAATAACATAAGGATAATCCAGCTACTCAGCCCTATGCATCCTACATTTGAAGAATACAAAAATGGGAGAAATGCTAATTTCTCTAAGCAATACCTGCTGCTGTAATTTAATAAATATGCATAGAAAATTGTTTATATTGTATCTTTGGACATATGTATTATCAGATATCATCCTTTACATAGACTTTTTCCTATTTACATACATCCAAAGATGTAAGTATGAAACATTACAAAGTCTGTTATGTGAATGTATTATCACCTATTGATGATTATTCTATTTCTTAATATTATAAAGCAAATTACATTCAATATTATTCATTTCTACAAAATTAATGCTTTCTTTGGATAGAGGCCTGGCAGGAATATGCATGCTAGGGCATCTTCTAAGTATTGAACTCCAGGAAAGCAAGGGAATTTACATTCCTGTTATCTGTAGTTAATTACCTCTCTCCCTCCACACTAGATCTAGGAAAACACTAAAAACACAAAAGAAGGTCTGGAGAGGAAAAAAAAACAAAGAAGAAGGGCTCAGTAGTTAAGGTGTATGCCTTCAATGCCTAACAACCTGGGTTCAATTGCCCAGCACCCACATAAGCCAGATGCACAAAGTGGCACATGCATCTGAAGTTCATTTGCAGTGGCTGGAGGCCCTGGTGCACCCATTCTCTTCTCTCCTCTCCTCTCCTTTTCTTTTCTCTTCTCTTCTTTCTCTCCTAAATAAATAAAAAATATTTATTTTTCAGTATTTTAAATATGATAGGTGGAATCTTTTAATTTCCATTTTATTATCTACTATTACCTTGAAATATCGACATGTTCATTTGTCTTTCACTTGTGGATTTCATAGATTTTACCCCATTTTTTTTACCTGTGTGTCTTAATGATTTTAAGAAATTTTTATGAATTAAAATAGCCATCTTTTTATTCTATATTGAATGTATGCATAACATCATTTGTGCTAACTTTGTTTATAATGTAAATTTTAAATTTTCATTAAATGTTAGCCTTTTCCCTTATGGTTTTTGTATTCAGAATCAACCCAGCTTGCAAAGCCTTTCTTACTCCACAGATTAAGTATGCATATATATATGTACACACACACACATATATATATATACACCCAACTGCATTTGGATATTTTCATAGTTCCATTCAATAAATTAGATTTCAACAATATTTTAATTCATACTGGTCTACTAGAATGTATTGTCCATAGTGTCCCCAAACAATTAGTTAAATAATCCATTCTTCAATGGTCATTTTTAGTCATTCTTTTCACATTTTTATTTGTGTGTGTGTGTGTGTGTGTGTGTGTGTGTGTGAACACACGCGTGCTAGGGCTTCTTGCCACCACAAGTGAACATCAGACGTATGTGGCACTTCTTGCATCTGTCTTTATGTGGGCACTGGGACATTGAACCCCAGCCAGCAGGCTTTTCAACTAAGCACCTTTAACCATTGAGCCCACTTTTCAGTCCCAATGTAATTTCTTAAGTGGCAAAAGGCTTAAGTACATGCCTTCTCTATCTTACCTCTCCAATGATTCTTCTGCCAGTTTTTATGCCTATACTTCATTGTTCGAAATGCATTGTTTTAATAGTCTATATCCAGGTATTTTGTCACTGCATTATTGGACTCTGTTACCAAAACTTTTCATTTAATTGTTTTAGATCTTACATAGTCATAATCTGCATATGCCTGTCGTCCTTGAATCTTTTCTGTTCTTACTCTATTGTCTAATGTTTCTAGAACATTGTTGACTATTATTGGTGGCAAGGAAGCTCCTTGTCTCCAAATTTCACTGTTCTGTACAATGTTAGTTTCAGATGTTGTGTTAAAGCAACATTTTCATTGTTCACTGCTTCATTTGCTTTTTATTGAGAGTATGATGAATTTCATCTAATTCCTTTTCCTATCTATGAAGATATTTTCTCAACTTAGGTATACAAATGTCATGAATTGTACAATAATACACTTTGAAATACTAAACTGTTTTAATTCCTAAAATAAGCTTTACTTAATTATGTTATTTTTAGAATGTTGCTTAGTTCATAAGCTAGGATTATATTTAGAATTTCAAGTTATTAATTTTTAATGTGCTTGCTTTGTCAGCAAATATTCAAGAGTTTCCATTGTATTGGGCACTATGAGAAGATTAGTGAACAAAATAATAATCTCTGACTTTATATGACTTCTAAGCTGAAGAAATGAAAACATATTTTGTGATTGATCATCAACAATAAAGTAAATAATTGCTATTATAGGCCATACATGATTCTGCATACCTGCAGTCAGAGGCTGAGGCAGGAGAATCGTGAATTCAAGACCAGCCTAGGCCACATAGGCCAGACCTATATCAAAACCAAAAACAGCTACTATTATAAAAAGTATAGTGCCCTTGGAGGCTATGCCAAGAGTCTTAGTTCAAGATAGAGCATGAGCTCCCCACCCCATCATCCCCTGAAAAGTTACTGGCAGTTAATGTATACTTTGGAGTGTTTGGGTAGAATGTTCTGTATATGTCTGTTAGTCCATTTGATCTATGATGTCATTTAACTCTAGTGGTTTTCTGGGTGGTTTTTTCTTTTGGTCTGGATGACCTGTGTTATTGGTGAGATAGGGTATTAAAGCCACCTACTCTTACTATGCTAGGGTGCAGTTGTGTCTTTATATCTGGTGTTCTGTGCATGCATGTTTAGAATTGGAGTGTTCTCTTGAGGCATTGTCCCTTTAGTCATTACTCCTTTAATGACTCTCTTGCTTGTATGTGCATGTGTGTGTGTGTGGTGTATGCACATATGTGTGCCAGTGCCAGTGTCCCATCTGCACTCCTGCAGTGACTGGATTAGAACATTGGTGTCTGGCTCCATCACTTTTCCTCCCATTCTTATTTGAGCCAGAGTTTCTTACTGACCCTAGAGTATGTCATTTTTTCATGAGCTCCAGCAGTGCTCATGTCTCTGCTCTCCTACAGGACGGGTTACAGATGCTAATGGCAATGTCCAGCTGTTGGTGTGGGTCCTGGGGATCAAAGTCAAGTGGTCTCTCAGGCCACTCAGGCCCTGTACTTGCACAGGAAGTACTCTTAACCACTTAGCCATCTCTCCAGCCCAGAATTGACCCTTTTTATCTGTTCTGACTACTTTTACTTTGTAGTCTATTTTTTAAGGTATTAGAATAAAAACATCTGCTTGTTTGCTGGTTCCATTGACCTGGAATACCTTTGCACATCCTTTTACCCTAAGGTGGTGTCTATCTTTGATGGTTAAATGTATTTCTTTTTCTTTTTTTGTTTTTTTGAAGTAGGGTCTCACTCTAGCCCAGGCTGACCTGGAATTCTCTATGTAGTCTCAGGGTGGCCTTGAACTCACGGCAATCCTCCTACCTCTGCCTCCTGAGTGCTGGGATTAAAGGCGTGCACCACCACGCCCGGCTCAAAAGGATACTTTTAAAAAGTAAAATTTGAAAATGGGGCAGAGTTGTGCTGGAGGCGTTCGTTTGTTTGTTTTAGTGTTTTTGTTTCTTGTAGAGTGTCAGAGCCTGTATCAGGATAAAGTCTGCATCTAGAAGTGCAGAAGGCTAGAGAGGGATCTATGGATATTAAAAATAGCTATTGAAGCCGGCATAGTGGCATATGCCTTTAATCCCAGCACTTGGGAGTGAGAGGTAGGAGGATCACTGAGTTCCAGCCTAACCTGAGACTACACAGTGAATTCCAGGTCATCCTGGGCTAGAGTGAGACCTTACATTTAAAAAAGCCTAAAAAAAAAGATTATTGAGGAAGCCACAACTGGATCCTTTGCAATGGAGGCAGATAAGAGGCTGAACTGTAGATGTGGGGGAGCTCTGGTGTAGAAGAGAATGAGTTATACCTCAAAGGCATGCACAGGTCTACCTTGAAGGGAGCAGAGCCTGGAGAATTATTATAATAAAATTTAGAGCAACAGGTGTCTCAGATAGTTGTTGCATTTATGACCTCACAACAGCTATCATTAATTGCACAAGATCTGCATAATATTGGGCTTATCTGTCACGGATGGTGGAGAAGGGGAAAGACATCAATGTATGAGAGGCTTTTTGGAAAGAAGGAATTCAGTGGAAGGGGATGAGGGAAGGGGATAAAGGAACGTGATGAGAGGGGATTGTGATCAAAGTACATCACGTACAGGAATGAAAAGTGTCAATAAATAAGAAAAAACAGGCAGGGAAAGAGGACAGCTTTTCCTAGAAACTCTGTATGTACAGGCTTTCAACTCTGGAGAAAGGTCTTCCTCACTTAGTTAATCCTTCCTGGAAACGCCCTCATGGACCAACCCAAGAGGCATGTTGGTCAGGTTGACAATATAAATTAAGAAGCGCAGGGCTGAAGAGATGGCTTAGCGGTTGGGGCATTTGCCTGCAATGCAGAAGGACCTGAGTTCGATTCCCCAGTGCCCATGTAAAGCCAGATGCACAAGAGGGCTGGAGGCCCTGGAGTGCTCATTCTCTGTCTCTCTCTGTCTGCCTCTCTCTCTCTCTCTCTCTCTCTCAAATAAATAAATAAAATACTTTAAAAAAAAAGAAGCGCAAGTCCAGCCCTTGTCAATGCTCAAACACCAACCACATCTCCTGTGTCATGCTCAATTAGAAGGTCATAATCCTTCCTAACATGCTACAAATTTCTCATGTGTAACTAAAAGCATGTTATTCTTTGCTCCCACATAGATGGCAAGCCCCTTGCATAATGCTTACTCTATGCTATCCTATAGATTAAATATGATAATACAGATTTAACAACAGTTAACAGTATTATCTCAATTAATATTACATTGCATGGAAAGGAAATAGAGGAAAGAAAGCACAAGTTGGTATTTTTTTTTTTTTGAGGTAGAGTCTTGCTCTAGTCCAGGATGACCTGGTGTCAAACGAATGTGTTCTGATTGATCAATCCTCAGTTTGGGTTTTACAACCTTGCTGGAGCTATGTTGTTGGGGGCGGGCTTATGGGGGTTATAAGCCAGCTTCCCCTTGCGAGTGTTTGGTACACCTTCCTGCCGCTGTTCCCAGTGCTGTGGCAGAGGTGATGTCCACCCTTCTGCTCATGCCATTGTTTTCCCTGCCAGGATGGAGTCTCCCCTCGAGTCCATAAGCCAAAATAAACCCATTCCTCCACAAACCATTTTTGGTTGGGTTCTTTCTGTGCAGCAACGAGAAAGTTGATTACAACACCTGGAATTCACTATGTAGTCTCAGGGTGTCCTCAAACTCAAGGTGATCCTCCTGCCTCTGCCTCCCAAGTGCTGGGATTACAGGCATGTGCCACCACACCCAGCACAAGGATCTTAACATATGTTTATATATATTTGCAAAGACTCTTAACATAGGACAGAAGTACTTAATGGCAATTACAATCCTTGGGTCTGTAACTGGTCATATGGCCTTAGCTGGGATTTGTCACTACTTTCTTCTACTACCTCTCCTCTATTTCCTCCACCCTCAGCAAATACCTCAGCAGGTCATGATTCTTTACTTGGAGGACTGACCCATAACTTCATTCCTGAAGGGTCTGGGCCATCCATCAACCTACTTTGGATGGGCTGTTTTAGTTTCCCATTGACTTTGATCACATGGTAACACCAAAAAGCACTCTAACAGATCTCCTATACTTCACATACTCTTCCTTACCTCCACTGTATGAATCAGTCCAATTTCATCCTGATAGTCTGGATCAATCACCCCTGCTAGCTCCTTTCTTAGCCTGTTGACTCAAAGACATCATGACCCCAAAGTCACCAGTTAGAAGTTTTTATTTCTAGTTCATCAGAATGTTTGTTGTGCCTTCTGACAGAAGCAGTCCCCTCCCCTCTTGAACCAAGACTTCTTGGCCAGCAAAACATAAGGTTGCAGGAACAGGAGGCAAAAATCTGACTAGTGGGTCACTAAGGGTTCTGGGGAGTGACACCATTCCCATTTCCATTCCCTGATTCCTGAGTCCATGCATCTTGGCTACAAGGGGAACAGTGTCTTATTGAATGCTGATTCAGAACACACACAGCCATCTGGCGAGCCCTGTACCAACCTTCATGCTGTTACCTTCTAGATGGTGCTGTAACTATGTCTTTAAGAGGTCATTCCAAGGCTGGGGAGATTGCTCAGCATTAAAGGTGCTTGCTTGTAACAGGCCATTCCACCGTTCTGTAATGCCAGCTACTTCAGGATGGTGGATAACATGGTCAAACCAGTGAATTCCATGGGTATGAGCCCACTGCCACACTTTGCCTGGGAAGGAATTCCTTGGTAGAAGCAATGCTGTTTGGAATATCGTGACAGTGGATAAAGCATTCTGTAAGTCCACAGATGGTAGTTTGGGCAGAAGCTTTATGTGCAGAAAAGGCCACTCTGTGCCCTGAATAAGTATCTAATCCAGTCAGGACAAAACACTGCCCTTTCGATAGTGACCAGTCTGCTCTGGGTGGGTGGCTGGTCACCTCAGTGAATGGTGCCACATTAGGGGCTGTGTTGATTTTTGTTGCTGGCAGAGTTAGCACTCATGGGCAGCCATAGCTGTGCTTGCCTTGGTGGGTGGAAGTCCATTTTGTTGAGCCCATGCATAACTTCCGTCCTGCCACCATGACCCCTTTCTTTGTGGGCCTATTGGGAAATGCCAGGGGTGTTTAGGAAAAGAGCTTGGCCACAGATCGGGTCATATTATTCACTTGATTATTAAGGGCATCCTCTGATGAAGTCGCCTTTTTAAAATATTTTATTTATTCATTTTCAAGCAGAGAGATACAGAGAGAGAGAGAGAGAGAGAGAGAGAGAGAGAGAGAGAGAGAGAGAGACTGAGAATGTGCCAGGGCCACCACCCTGTGGGTGTGGCTTATGTGGGTCCTGGGGAATTGAACCCAGGGCCTTAGGCACTGGAGGCAAGTGCCTTAACCGCTGAGCCATCTCTCCAGCCCTGAAGTCGCCTTTTGATGACTATTTACATTAAAAGATTTTATATCATTTGCTCATTTGGAGAGATGTATTCACATACCCCATCTCTGAATGTCTTTCTCACCAATTTTCAAATTGTGCTCCTTCCTAGTCCCAAACCTTCCAGCTAAACCATTGGCTATAGTCCACAAATTAGTATAGAACCTCACATCTGGCCATTTTTCTTTCCAAGCAAAATGCACAACCATGTGGATGACCTGAAGTTCTGCCCATTGTGAAGACTTCCCTTCACCACTGTCCTTTAGAGTTGTCCCAGAAATGGGCTGTAATGCTTCAGCCATCCACTTGTGGGTTGTGCTCGCATAGAGTACAGAACCATTAGTGAGTCAGGCTCTGGTCTTTTCCTCCTCAGTCAGTCAATCACAGGTGCATGCGTGGAGACAGAAGGCATTGGAACAGGGGTAGGAGCCATAAGCATTTGGTAGTTTATTCATGCAACTTAGTTGTGCTTTTCAGGACCTGTTCAGATGAACCACTTCCAGTTGACAACAGGCTGCTGGTGTGCATGTAACTTTATGGATTTGTGGGTTAGATAATATCCAGCTCCTGATGAACAGCTTAAGTCAGGTGGTAACTTGGAGGCACAGTGTCAAACATTCAGTTTCCACCTAGACCCAATAGTAGGCCAAAAACTGTCTCTCATGGGAGAATATTATTTGTAGATAACAAGGCCTTGTCAGAAATCCCAAGGGCCTGTGCTGTGATTCATCGAAGGGGACCCACAAAGGCTCCAAACAGCATTCCTATCTGTCACCAACACCTCAAGTACCATTGAATCTTCTGGATCTTATGACCCAAGTGGTAGAGCAGCCTGCACACCAGCCTGAATATGCTGAAAAGCCTTCTTCTGTTCTGTTAAAACTAGCAGCTTTCTTTGTCACTTGGTTCATGGGCCAGAGTAATACACCAAGTGAGGAACGTACTGCCTCCAACATTCAAATTGGTTCACTAAGCACTATGCTTAGTGGTAAGAGGGGCCAAATGCAATAACTTTGCTTTACCTTAGAACAGTATCTCTGCATGTTCCCCACCACTTGACTCCTATAGGTTTTACTGAGATACAGACCCTTGGATTTTGACTTAATATATTTCCCATTTTCTGATTATTTCTTTATTATTATTTATTTTCTGATGTGCAAATGCTAAACCAACTAGTGTGGAATGGTTGCTCCTTCCCACTCACTTGGTCTAATCAGTATAATGTTCTCAATATAATGGAACAGTGTGATACCTTGTAGAAGGAATGTGCAATCAAGATCCCTGTGGATGGAGTCGGGCGTAGTGGCGCACGCCTTTAATCCCAGCACTCAGGAGGCAGAGATAGGAGGATTACTGTGAGTTCAAGGCCACCCTGAGACTACATAGTGAATTCCAGGTCAGCCTGGACTAGAGTGAGACCTTACCTCGAAAAAAAAAAAAAAAGATCCCCGTGGATCAAGTCATCACACAGGACTGGATACTTAATATAACCTTGACATAAACCAGTTAAGGCCTTGCCGCTGAAAGCATACCGCTTCTGGTGGTGCTTATGGAGAAGAAAGCATTTACAAGATCATCAGCTGCATACCAGAAGATGTCTTAATCTGCCCAAGGAAGGAAATTACATCTGGAACAGTAACTGCAATTGGATTCACTATTTGATTAAGTATTTAGTAATCAGTTGTCATTCTCCATGATCCATCTGCAGGACAGATAGGAGAATTAAAGGGATGGTATGGGAGCCTCTACCCCTTCATCTTTCAAGTCCTTGATGGTAGCACAGCTTAATCCCTCCAGGGATGTGATATTGGTTTTGGTTCACTATTTCTTCTGGTAGAAGCAGCTTCAATGGCTTCCACGCAGCTCTTCTGATCTAAATAATCCTCACTCCACAGGTCAGGGAACCATTGTGGCGATGGTTCTGCCAGCTTCCAATTCCTTCCGAATGATGTATTCTGGGTCTGGGTTAGGATTAGGATTAGGGTTAGCTACAGAATGAGTTCAGGGACTCACTGTGAGCCAGACTTTGACTAAAACTCCATTGATTTTCTGACCTCCATTAGCCCAACTTTAACTGGAGAGCTATAACGATGTTTGGGGCCCCCTTGAATCAAAGTTAACTCCGTGCCAGTGCTTCCAAGTTAGTGCTGAATAGTAGAAGTAAGTGCATATATCCTTGCCATGTTTCTGATCTCACAAGAGACGTTTGCTACAAGCTTTTTGTCAAAACTCCTCAATGAAGTTGAAAAACTTCTGTATCCGTTTGCTGAGAATAGAATCAACACTGCATTGTCAATGCTGTTTCTTGCATCTGCCAATGTTGCAATCATATGTCACTTAATAATGTTTTTGAGAAATGCATCATATGACAGTTTCATCATGAAAACTGTACTTGTGCAGATTAGGATGTCACTAGGCAAAATATCTGGTTCATCATTGCCTGAAACACAGTTATCTGCCACATGTCCATATATGAGTTTTCTCCTTTATTCTGTTTATAAGAATAAACTTCAGGCTGGGCATGGTGGTGCACACCTTTAATCCCAGCACTCGGGAGGCAGAGGTAGGAGGATCGCTGTGAGTTCAAGGCCACCCTGAGACTACAGAGTGAATTCCAGGTCAGCCTGGGCTAGAGTGAGACCCTACCTCAAAAAACCAAAAAATAAAAAATAAAAAAATAAACTTCTCTTCATCTTAATACATTACTCTTATATACTGTTGAGTTTGATTAATATTTCATTGAGTGCAATAGGAGTCTACTCTCCTTGGAATTTATGTGTTCTCTTCCATGTTCATTGTGAAATAAAAATGTGCCTAAGGGCTGGGAAGATGGCTAAACAGTTAAAGGTGCTTACTTACAAAACCTGCCAGCCCAAGTTCAGTTCCCCAGTGTCCTTGTAAAGCCAGATGCACAAAGTGGCATGTGTGTATGGAGTTCCTTTGCAGAGTGGCAAGAGACCTGGTGTGCCCATACTTCCTTTCCTTTTCCTTCCTTTTTCTTTCTTTCTTTCACTCACTTTCTCTCTCAAAAAGAAAAAGAAAAATAAGCATTCCTAGGTCTGTGAATTTTAAAGACAATACCCAGGGAGGTATAGCTCAGACTGCCATGACAAAGCTATAGATAGGGTGGCTTAACCAATAACATTGTTTCTCAAACTTCTCAAATTTGAGTATTCCAGAAAGCAAGATACTTATAGATCATTTGGGTGGATCCTTCTGGTGAGGAGCCTCTTTTGATTCATAGAGAACTGCTTTCTCACTATATATCCTCACAGGGCAGAGAGCAAGAGAGATGTACTCTTATGCCCCTTCTTTTAAGGATACTAATCCCATTTGTGAAGGCTTAATTATTGCCCAAGGCTCCACCTCCAAATATGATCACATTGGAGACATAGGCTTCAGCATATGAATAGGGGAGCATAGATATTCATTCCATAGCAATATACTAAGAGCATTCTGTATGTGATAACTCATGTATATTTTCAGTGAGAAAAAATGTGTGTTAGCCTTTTGTTTATATAAACAGTTTGATACCGTGATAACTGATCATAGCTAGGAATTAGGTGGTGGACTCTCTTGACCTGCCCGTATCTTGAGCTGGCTATGGAATCTAAACCTAAAGCAAGTCTCTTAACTTCTCTGAATCTTTTTTTAACCCCAAAATGAATATAGTAGAACCAGGTACAAGTTCAGGTGCAATGATATATGGGAGATGTCATGAAAAGATTGCTATGCGAATGTATGGAATGATCCCCATGTATAAATTGCATCACTGAGAAGCTCACCTAGGTCGGGTTTCCTTGGAAGGGACAGATGGGCTGGGAGAGCTAGGAGAGAGCCTGTGCAGTTGCTTCTGTTCTTTAAGAAAAATACCAGCTCTTGAGGACGCCATCTGTTTTTAGCTAGATGAGAAGACAATTTGTGCTAGGTACTAAAAAGCCCAGGAACTAGAACTCTGGAAAAATTTATAAAAAGTATAGACCAAGGCCTGAGAGAGAGGTACATTCAGAGTTAAGAGCAGTGCATTTTAACTTAACTTTAAACCCAACATTAACAGAGAAACTAAACCAAAGCTGAAACATAAGCACCTAAATGCCCCATATTTTTAGCTGTGACTGTTGCTGCCAGCATAGTTCTATTTTGGTCTCTTGTGTGACTGAGAATTCTTAGACTGAGACTTTCCTAGTTTAAACTTTTTTCAGATGTAAGTGTAATGCCCTGAGTTTTTTCTTGTCTGTGGTCATATTATTCTTTTATTCTTCACATCTAACTCTGACTTATTTCAAAAAAGATCTAAAAGTTGTTTTTCTCACTTACCTGGCATGGCTTTAGGCTGCTGCTTCTCTCAAAAAAATTAGCTTATGTTTGAAAAATCCTTTTTTAATAAAAGGTTTACTACTAAAATATGTACTGTAGGGCTGGGAAGACAGCTAAGTGGTAAAGTGCTTGCTGAGTTTGAATCCCCGGTGCCAATGCAAAATGCCAGGTGTGGTGGCATGCCTCTGGTCCCAGTGTTGGGGAGGTGCACACAGGTGATTCCCAGGACTTTCTGGCTAGCTCATCTAGCTGAAATGGTGAGTTTTCAGGTTCAGCGAGAGATCTTGTCCCAAAGAATCAAGTGGAGAGCAAATGAGGAAGACTCAGTGTCAACCTCTGGCCTTCACACATGCATGCACATACATGCAAAAAATGTACTTTATAAAATACCTTTATTGGCTGGGCATAGTGAGTCTTGATTAAAATCCCAGCCATTAGAAGGCAGAAGTAGGTAGATCTCTGTCAGCCTGATTTATAACAAGTTCCCAACCAGCCAGGGCTACATAGTGAGACTCTGTCTCAAAAACTAAAACAAAAAAAAAAAACACCTTATAATTTAAAATTCACATTTCAAAGTTTAAAATTTAGTTGTACTTAACACTTGCAAAGTCTTCTACTGGTTAAAACAATAATACTAAACATTTAAAAGCGAATCATAAAATGAGATTGCACTTTACTATTGTGAAAAAATCTGTGATATTTTCATCAGGATGTTCATGTACTTATTTAATTATTATAACTATTTACTAGTGTGTTCATGGGTATGAATGTGGGTGTGTGTACCATGGTGTTCATGTAGAGGTCAGAGGTCCCCACCTTCCTCCTTGTTCAAACAGACTCTCTTGTTCATGTTGCTTGCTGCTGAGATGGTCCATGAACTTCTTGACATTCTCCTTACTTCACCTCCCATCTGGGCAAGCAGTAGAAACCCAGCGTAGCTACCAGCTTTAACATGAGGTCTGGGGAATCAAATTCACTTGCACAGCAAGCACTTTCTTCACTGAGCCATTCTCCCAGCCCCAGGATGTACATATTCTTATTAAATTCATAAACTCATTCTTAGGTGCTATGTATTAATTTTGTAGGAATGATAAATTTATTTAATGTGTTTTAAAGTCTGATTATAAAAATAACACTGCAGAAAAATCTGAGTGGAAAGAGAAAAATCTGTTTCTTCCCTTTAATGCTCTCCCGACTGAGTGATTTTGGCTGGATGAAAACTCAATTTCTTACAAGTTAATACTGTTTTTATATACTTTGATTTTACACATTTGAGTTCATATTCATATATATATGTTCTATATATAAACTATTCTCTTTCCTACTAATGTTGTTCTAAGCATTTCCTTGCATCATATCAATAACCCCAAATTCTTCTGTAATGGCTATGTAAGTATATCATTCCCGAATGCCACCATTTTCATATTTTCTTAATGTTGAATGTTTTCTATGTTTCTGGTATTTAGAATTTTCACCAACTTGGTAGATAGATAGTATCTCTATAAAAGCTTGTATTCAATTGCTGTGTTACAATTCAAATGTAAGCTATATTTTCTTTTTAATGAATTATGATTCAGTCTTTTAGCCCAAGATTCTTAGTAATTCTTTCTAATTAATTCATATACTCTTTTATATTAAGGGTTTTAACTATTTGGTAAAACCTACAAACATTTAGTTTTGGTTTAATGTTTATCTTCTGATTAGATAAATTAATCATTAAATTTTAAAAATGATTATAAGCATATAGAAAAATAAAATGTATTTGTTTCTAACATTAGAAATATGTTTTTAAATTATAAATTAAAATAATACTGCACCGGTTTGCTTTTACTGAGGATTGAACCCAGGGCCTTGTACTTGCTAAACAGGTACGCTAACACTGAGCTACCCCATACTGCATGTTCACATTGTTTAGTTCATGGAGCAGTCAAAAACAGATAAATGTTTCACACTGGAAATGACCATGGTGGTCCTAGCACTGGGCAGGCTAAGGTTAGAGGATCACCATGAGTTTGTGGCCAGCCTGGGTCTACTGAATGAGTTCCAAGTCAGTCTGGACTAGAGTGAGACCCCCCCACCTCAAAAAATGCCATGTAGTATTCTATTATATAGATAGATCATAATTAATGCCTTGAAAATGGACTCCTTGTATAAAATTTTCACTACTCTAATCTTGATAATATCCTTAAGATAAATTATAAGAAGTGAGATTTCTGGACCCACATGTACTCATACCTTTCAACCAACCTGAAACTGTTTAATTCGGTTCTCAACAGCATACAGTAGCTTACTGAAAGTGGATATTCCTCTTTTTATAATCAACTATGTGGCATCATTTACCAATAATGAATGAAACCACTGTAATGAGTTTTGACCTCCACATTAATTAAGATACAGAATACTTCTGTCAGGCGTGGTGGCACGTGCTTTTAATCCCAGAACTCAGGAGGTAGACTGAAAGTTCAAGGCCAGCCTGGAGCCACAGGTCAGCCTGGCCTAGGGTGACACTCTGCCTCACAAACAAAATAATAAAGATAAGTAGAATACTTTTATCTCTGCCCGAGGAGTTCTCTCTTACACATTGCATCAATCTCTCTCCCAGGCCCTAGACAGTGACACGTGTTTCCTATCAGTACAGCTTATATTTTATCATCATGTAATTTTATTATAACTGAAATTACAGTGTATCTTCTTTGGGATTTAGATGCTGTCATGTAGCTTGTCTTCTAGATCCATCTCTGTTGTTGCTTCAGCCCACATACGTGTCCTCCTTCAGCAACATGTCATTTTATAGCTATACCAAAACTGGCTTATTATTGGGTGAATAATTGGACCTTTGGGTTGACCCCAGCCTGGGACTACTATGAATAAACTGTCATATGCTTATAGGTCTTTAGGCCATGACTGTTTAAAAAGAGATACTTAATTTTCATGTCCAGAAAATGTGTAGGCTCTAGGTATATCATCCACTGTTTCATAGCGAATGTATTTTCCAAAGGACAGCCCAGATCTTGTTTTGGGACAGAGTAAGCAGGATGAGGCAATGGTGTAGGATGAAAATTTCTGAGCAACTTGGAATGCTGTCTGGGAAGCAACTGACCACCCTCCTCCTGTATCAGCTGCAAAACATAAAAGCTCACTGCTCTTCTCTCCACATCTCCTGATAAGGAAGAGTCTTAGCATCCTGCCAAGTCATTCCCTGACTTCCCCTTCCTATCATGGGAAGATTGTCACAGAAAATAAAGACCAGAATAATGTGGTTTAATGCCAGATTCCCTAAATAGATCCAGAAAGCAGTAGTGGGATCTGACAACCTCACGGGCATCTGTCTAACAGCCTGTAGAGTATTCCTGTGCCCTCTTCATGATCACAAGTGAAATGCATCCCTGTGCTCAGAACTCTGCGCAATAATCTACTGGTTGTACCTTTGGGAACTAGAATGCAAACTGTTTGCTTGCATGCTTGGTTTTTTTTTTGTTGTTGTTTTTGAGGTAGCCATTGCTGGTCAGGAACACACTGTGTAACCCAGGCTGCCCACAGATTTATGGCTATCCTCCTGTTTCAGCTTCCCAAGTGCTGAGATTTCAAGAGTGAGCCACCACACACACCTGGCTAGATGTAAATGTCTTAAAAGCAAAAACCATACCTTATGCAAATTTTGTATGTAAAGTACATAATCGACATATATAGTTTGGATAATGTATTATCTGAGTCTGAGACATGGGCATAGACTCCTGACATACACACTTGGTCTTTAATAATCTAATACTTTGTATAAAATACTTGAACTTATCACCTGTCAAATATCTGTTCTTGGTATTACAATAGTGGAAACGGACAATTATATCTTATGTGTAAATATGTCATATAGATATTATATCTTCTGAAATAGAACCCAAAAGACAGCAAGTAACCACTATTCCTTTTCTTCTCTTCCCAGGCCCATGTCAGGGACCATTTTAGAAAAAAAAGCTTAGAATGATGAAAGTTAGAAGTAATATGATAACAAACACCAGAGCTCTTTTCAGGAAAATATCTCCAGATAGTAAAGGAAGATCGCTCGTGCAAGGAGAGGACAGAGCTGTGGAGAACAAGACAGACTTGGCTGGACACACCCAGTACAAAGTGTCCTATCACTGACTTTAGCTGTCATCCACTGCTCATGTAGAAGGAGGTTTTCATTAGGCATCTCTCTCTTCTCTCAGTTTACAGACATTGGAACCTTCGAAACGGTGTGGCAAGTCAAGTTCTACAATTACCACAAGAGGGATCACTGCCAATGGGGAAGCCCCTTCTCTGTCATTGAGTATGAATGCAAGCCCAATGAGACACGCAGCCTCATGTGGGTGAACAAGGAGTCCTTCCTCTGAAGACGGCTCCTTCTGATGCTGCTGGACGGTCTCCAGAAATCTACTTTGAGAGAAACCAGCACAAGTCTTAGCCAAGGCACATCACACCGTGGCTGTATCCCCACCTGGTATGATGATGTTGTAGCCCCGATCATTTTGAAAGTGTGATTTCCCTCTGATCTCACACCCCTGAAAGTTCTCCTCACTCGTTCTGTGCTGGTGTTCTTGCATCCATCCGTGCTCTGTCGTGCTGTTGGTCATTGTAACTGGAGCTCAGCAGGACTTAGCAACTTGTCTTACACTGAATGACCATAGCACTTCGTTTCCAAGATAAGTAACTCCTCCCTTTATGTTCATTGTCAAGTTTAAAGAAGTGACAATGTGCTTGGGTGCTCCTGTGTGTGATATTGTAACATGTGAAATGCAGTGTTTGCCAGCTCCCAAAGCAGGTTTGTGAAAATGCAGTACAGTTGGCGGTGAGTGGGACTCAGAGGTTATGTTTCCTATCAACAGCTCAGCTTTTTCAGAGATGGATAATGACAAAATTCAAAGATGAATTTGTAAAGGAGTATTTATAATGAATTAGTAACCTTTCAAGTAGCAAGGCACCATGTGGTGGCCTAGTGGAACTAGAGGAAGGCATTACTGTAGAACAGAAACTGTGGGTTCAAATAGGTATGTTGATGGCACCCCCACATTCCCTTTCACTTGAACTTTGTACAACTGTGTCTGGAATCGTAATCAATTTTTGATATTTCTTAATAAAGATATTGGAAATCATGCTCCAACTTGAATTCTTAACTTGGGCAACAGCTGTCGAGCATGGAGGCCAGTCTACTCAAATCTCTCACTGTAGGGCAAGGGCAGTGTGCCCAGAGCAGAGCTCCTGCCTTTGTTTAACAGGAGTTATCCAGCCACCTCTGACAGGTAACACAGATCCAAGCACTTGGTGGGCAATCGAAACCTGCTCGTCAGTCTCTTCACTCCATTCTTCCTTCTGTGACTACCACACCTCCACTAGTCAGCTACTGAAGTCAGGGGCAAGAGGATGTGGTGCTGTGACAGAGCATTACAGTGCCTGCTGGTAGACACTGAAAGGCACCTAGCACAAGCCTATGTAGTTCCATTAGAGGAAAAAAATTCCCTTATAAAAGATAGCACCCCACTTTCCAGTGATATTGTTATATTCAGTTGAGCAACCAAAAAAAAAATCTTATGACATTGAGGAAACTTGCCTGAGAATTTGTTTTTCATTATCTATAAACCTTTCGTATGAAAATCTGCAAGCCAGAAGAGCATGGTGGTGCATACATGTATTCCCAGCCTTTGGAGTCCAATGCAAGGTGAGTGAGAGTTCAAGGCCAGCCTACACTATCTACGCAGGCTCTGTCCTGAAAGAAGAATAATATGCACGATGTGTCTTAAAGAGTTAGTTTAATATAGAACTAGATTTGGAAGGCAGTCACTCAGAGCTTCCCACCTCTAAGCTGTAATGAGGCAGAGTTGCCACCAGGGAACAGCAATGCCTTAGCTTTGGGGTAATAACTGTTCAGAGAGCAGTATGTTTCTTAATTAACCTGTTGAAAAATCACAGTGCCCATTACAATTGCTAAATAAAAGCATAAATCTCCTAACTCCGTACCTTAAAGTCTAACTTTAATTACTTGAATGGTCAGTGAGATATTTTAGGCCATGGATATACTACAATACAGGCTTAAGTTTTCTTGTAGAATTCCCAATAGAAACAAATGGCAATTAAAAGTCAAAAAAATGGAAGAACTTCACATTTTAATCTATTAAATATTTGAATTATAAATGTTTGTATTCTGTTAAAGAGGTTTAAAGCCAGTAAGTTATCTCAGAGTTTCAGTATTTGTCTTGAAGGGTAGAGACAAAAATCACAACTTTTACAATATTTTTTTATTTTTTTTAATATTTTATTCATTTTCAAGCAGAGAGAGAGAGAGCGCACCAGGGCCACCACCTTGTGGTCTGGCTTATGTGGGTACTGGGGAATTGAACCCAGGGCCTTAGGCACTGGAGGCAAGTGCCTTAACTGCTGAGTCATCTCTCCAGCCCTACAATATTTTTTTAAAGCAAAAAGCTTCAAGTTTGAAATAAGGCAAGGGAGGGAGGGAGGAGATGTGGCCTGATATAATTGCACACATGCTCCCACAGAGTTTTAGGAAAATGAGCCCTGAATGAGAAGCAAGGGTATGAGTTCCACAGATACCCTTATTGAATGTGATTGCCTCAGCTTTCTCTGTTCCTGTCTACAAACCAAGACAACTTCTAAAACCCTTTAAGATTTATGGTTTGCAAGTTTGTTTATTATTTATTATTTGTGTGTGTGTGTGTGTATTACTAAAGGGTCAGAGACAAAGTTGGCCCAAAGGAAGTGGGTAGGTGATGGGGTGGAGACGAAGTAATAGGAAATCTTCACAGCTAATGTGCCATGTTAAGTGATCGTTCTTGGCATATACTGTTCTACTTAGGATTGGACAACAGCCCAGTCTCTCTGGCTACTTTTATCTAGCTCTCTTCCTACTCC
This sequence comes from Zapus hudsonius, assembly GCA_004024765.1. Lineage (NCBI taxonomy): Eukaryota > Metazoa > Chordata > Mammalia > Rodentia > Dipodidae > Zapus > Zapus hudsonius. The sequence continues at coordinate 44,480 of PVHP010004528.1, read as the reverse complement.
AAAATGTAAGTACTCAGCTATATCAAGCTGCTGAGTTGTAACTTTGCCCCTCAACCATCTGGAAGGGCTAATTTTATACTCTCTCTACTTCCAAGTATCACATGGCTGGCTCCCCAGAAGCTTGAGGAACTAGGCCATCCTTTTAATTAGGATGATGATAAAAAACACTTTCAAACAGGTGTAAGGGCAAAAATACCTTGAATTTATATTTCGTGACACCTTGTTTATGAAGTCATTTATCCAGCCATCTAAAGTATCTGGATCACAACTTGAGAACAGAAAACATGCCAAAAACTAAAGATCCCTGTCACAGATATCACCAAGTCCACTCACTGAAGGTTTGGGTCTTCTCTCAAGACCCTGAGATTCCTGGGTTAGATAACAGTTTTAACATGTGGAGTGACCCACTTTCTGAACCTTAGGAAATTAAAAATAGAACGATTGAGGAATAAAAGCAAGTAGAGGAAAATAAGCTTTTTATAGAAAAAAAGCAAAATGCAAACAGTAAGTCAAAACATACACTAGATAACACCACCCATATACATACTGTAAGAATACAACCCCACCCCAAATTACAGAGGTTCCTATAAATATCAAATTAAAATTGATATGCATAATTATGACTCTGATTTCAGAAAAGTGGTCCACTATCTTTGTTCACTACTTGGGAGTTCAGATTCTGGAAGCAAAAGATGTCAATTCAAATATTGATGAAGGCTAAGTCAGTTAATATCTCTGCCTTGATTTTCTTATCTGCATAATGGAGATAGTATTTATATCCTAGAGCAGTTTTGAGGATTAAATAAGTACAGCGGTCCCCTAATGTAGAGGAGCTATGTTCTAAGACCCCAGTGAATACCTAAAATTTGGCATAGCACTAAACTCTATATACATTGTTTTTTCTATGACACTTTATAAGTTAGGAACAAGAAGAGATTAAGAACAATAATAAAGTAGAGTAGAACAGCTCAGTATGTTCTAGTAGAAAAGATTTCATAGCACTGCTAATTCATGCCTGTAATTTAAAACTAGTGAATTGTTTATTTTTTGGAATTTCTCATTTAATCTTTGGGTACTGCTCTCGACTATAGATATGTGAAACCACAGAAAACAAAAACTTAACCTCTTTTGAGTACAGTTTAACTCTCACTAGAGCCATAGATAGATGGAAAAAGGATTTTATTTTAGTAGGTGGCCCATCCCCTACTTGCTAACAAAGAAAAACAAGCATTTTTAGACCTGCAGTAGTACTTTAATATAGTCCTTATGGGCACAGAAACCCCCGACACAGCAAATTTATTCTCCATATATTCCAAACCCAAAGAGTCTCCCTGCCACTGCACAGACTGTTCCCTCAGCTTGGAATGTCCGGCTCCATTTTCTTCCTACTAAGCGCCAGCTTAAATGTCACCTCCACTGTGAAGTCTTTCCTGACTCCTGTAAAAGACAGAGTCCAGAAAATTTCAAAACGTTGTTTATTCAAATATTTTATTACTTCATTTCTTAAACGTTTTACCAGCCTCCCTCCACCTAACTTCTGCTTTTCTTAAGCTCTCTGGATAGTTTCCACATCTTCTTACTGACTCAGTGAATATGAGCTGACTCAATAATAAAAAAAAAAGGTGTGGAGATTTTAGAAAGAACTGACTGACTGGCCAACTAGCTGGCTGCCTCTCTGAAACACCAGCCAGCAAAGAGGTTTGGAACTGTATGAGGCGTCAGTGGTCTAGCCCTCCTGCTCCATTTCAAGGAGGGCTGTGGGTGAGAGAAGAAAGGCACCTGATTCTCCAGTGAGGCTGCCTTTTTCATGGTAGCAGGATTAACAGTGGTGATACTCGGGCATGTCATCAGTTCTTTGAAGGAGTGTAGGCAGTTGTCTTTCTGAGTTGGTAATGCCGCTGAAGAAGTGCATCCAACCCTCCCCAACCAGGCACACGATGGGATCACACATCTCTGGTTTTCAGTAGAACATATGCCAGTAGCTCTGGCCAATGAGTTTTGAGTAGAAGTAACATGTCACTGTCAGACTGGACCATCCAACTGTCTCCCAATACCCAGCAGAGATCCCTTCCCCTTTGCCATGGCAACCATGAGCGTTCATCATCTTGGGTCCTGGAATGAGAAGATACGGAATGGATCCCCAGCCAACCTTCTCTCCAACATGTTTACAGTGAGAAATGTTCAACCGTGTAGAGGACTTGAAGGACCTGCACAACAGACATCCATATAGCCATCATGTGGATTTTCCAAATAGCTTGTCATTTCTGTCACTCTAGGCTGCATTCTTCCTTTCCTGGTTTCTCCTCCTCCTCTCTCTCTTCCTCTCTTTTCTTCCTCTTAAGCCATCACTAATATTTGGGGATGTGGTCATTATCAACATATAGCCTTGCTTTTCCTGATCTGTAATGTCTGATAAATCTAGACCAGCCACTCTCCTTTTCTGCTGAGAATCCTGAAGTAAAATTACTCCAGAAATACAAAAGTAGGTTTTTAAGTCAGTTCTAAGTGCCAGGGAAAACTAAAAGTCCTGGAATAGGCCAGGTGTGGTGACCTGTGCCTCTAATGCCAACACTTGGGAGAGTGAGGAAGGAGGATCTCGGTAGAGGCTTGCCTGGGGTGCATAGCAAGATCCTGGCTCAAAAAGAGAGAGAATGTCATAGGATAGATTAAGAGAATGATCAGTCATCTTTTCTCTCTCAAGGTAGGTAAACTCTCACTGGGCTAGTTTGGATGTGATTCTATTTGAAATGAGGAAGATAGAACAAAATTAGCATAGAGTGGCTTAATGTTATATATACTGTCTTATTATTATTATTGTTATTATTGTTTTTTTTGAGGTAGGGTCTCACTCTAGTCCAGGCTGACCTGGAATTCACTCTGTAGTCTCAGGGTGGCCTTGAACTCAAGGCAATCCTGCTACCTCTGCCTCCCGAGTGCTGGGATTAAAGGTGTGCGCCACCACGCCCAGTTTATACTGTTTTATTAGCATCTCTAGATCACTCTACAAAACGTATGTGGTTTTCATTGTAAAAGGTAGTTCAAGTTTAGAGAAGTTAAGCTGCCTGCTCAAGGTCACTTAGCTAGTGTAAGCAGAAAGGGGAATGAAAACAAAAATCAGTGATTCCATCCCATTTCCCTGGTCTCGAAATCACTGAGCCCTTTCTGACAGCCCCAGAAGCCGATGACTCCTCCCGCGATGGCCATTCCTACGGAGGCTGTGGCCTGAGAGGATGGCATTAGAGGCAATCAATTTCCCTCCTACTTGAAGCCATATTTAAAATGTCAAAATTGTTTGACAATGGGCTGGAGAGATGGCCCAGTGGTTAAGGCACTTGTCTCCAGTGCCTAAGGCCCTGAGTTCAATTACCCAGGACCCACATAAGCCTGACCCGCAAGGTGGTGACCCTGGTGTGCTCTCTCTCTCTCTCTCTCTCTCTCTCTCTCTCTCTCTCTCTCTCTCTCTCTCTCTGTATATCTCTCTGCTTGAAAATTAATAAATCAGATATTTTTAAAAAATTATTTGACAAGAATATTGTCTGCATGCTCAGAAAAACTCAACAAAACCATCAAATACAGAAGCGCTGTCAACTTTCCAGCATGGCAACAGCCAGCTTGCCTTTACCGAATAGTCAATGGATCTAACTAAAGCATGTATTTTAGAATACTAACTTCTTGGGGCTCAGCTGTTAAAGTGCTTGCTTGAAAAGCCCAACGACCTGGGTTTGATGCCCCAGCACCCACATAAAGCCAATGCACAAAATGGTGCATCCATCTGGAGCTTGTTTGCAGCAGCTGGAGGCCCTGGCATGCTCATTCTCTCTGTCTGTCTCTCTTCTATCTCCCTCTCTTCTTGAAAATAAATTTAAAAAGTCTTTACAAAAAAAAGAATACTAGCTTATTTCCATTTGGCTTTTGGATAGCAACTTCCCTATATAACCCAAACTGGCCAGGAACTCACCATGTAGCCCAGGCTGACCTCAAAGTGGTAATCTTCCTGCCTCAGCTTCCAAGTGCTGAGATTATAGGCCTGTGCTCAAATACTTGGATTAAAATACTAATATTTTAATTTTCAGCTCAAAAGAATATTTGTCTTTTCACAGTTTGTTGGTTAATGTGGAGTTGTGTGTGTGCATGTGTGTGTGTGTGCGTGTGAGAGAGAGAGAGAGAAAGAGAACATACATGTATAAGGGTATGGCACTTAGTTCCTCCAAAAATTTGAATGATTATGCATTGAAACTTAATATGACCACTGTTAAGAGTTCGTTTTGGGGGCTGGAGAGATGGCTTAGTGGTTAAGGCGTTTGCCTGCCAAGCAGAAGGACCCTAGTTAGATTCCCCAGGACCCACGTAAAGCCAGATGCACAAGGTGGCACATGTGTCTGGACTTCGTTTGCAGTGGCTGAAAACCCTGGTGCGCCCATTCTCTCTCTCTCTCTCTCTCTCTCTCTCTCTCTCTCTCTCTCTCTCTCTGTCTTCCTCTCTCTCACTCTCAAATAAATAAAAAAATAAAATTGTCTTTAAAAAAAGTTCATTTTCAGAAATTTCATGGTTACAGCTAATAATCATTATTTTCATAGTATTTACAAGTAAAAGAATGGGTATGGTGGATACAACTTTTATGATTAGGTTTTCAGCCAGGACAGCAATGTTTGTCTTTATCCTGAACTATACAGCTTTCTCCAGGACAGAAGAGAAAAGTTTTATCAAACTCACCTGAAAAGACAGTCTGAGCACCTATTTAGGCCTTTGGGATTATAAATATTTGTCTTCTCTCTATAAAAGTCATCCAACTATGACTAAAAAATTCCTCTAAATAATTGACCATGAACTGTCTTTTAAAACTTTTCTTTAGAGTCTAACATTTTCCAGGACATTTTTATGAGACTAACGCTTTAATATAATACTTGGATTCACTCAGCAGCATGGGGGGGCGGGGTTCTGGATTGATAGTCTGTTTTCTGTCCCCAAAACAGTGATATTTACATGAATCTATACAAGTAAGCCTCATAATGGAAGTAGGGAGATGATGGCTCAGTGGATCAGGAGCTCTGCCCCTCAAGCTTGAGTTACCAAGTTCAATTACCAGACCCCACATGGTGGGCTTCTGAAATCCTAGATGGGAGGTGGAAGCAGGAGAATTTTCCAGAAACTCACTGTAAGGACAGCAAAGACAACAGCAGAGTGTGATCCAGAGAGTGAGCCCCTCCTCAAATGAGGTGGAGAGGCCAGGACTGGTCAGAAAGTTGTCCTTTGACCTCCACGTGCACTTCATAGCCAATGTGTGCCTACACACACACACACACACACACACACACACACACACACGCACCTGACTGCTCTAAGAAGGTGCATGTATGCATACACGGTTAATTACACTGTATGTTTATTTTAACAAACAAACAAGATGTGTTAAGTGGCTATCACAAGAAATCAGGCTGTGGGATTATGTTATCTACAAAGTATCAGTAAATTCCCAGAGGGGAAGACCAGTTAACAGATTTCCCAAGGCGTGGCTGCCAGTGTGATCCCCTCCTCCTTCCCCAGACAGTTTGCTTTGCAATGGGTCTAGCTTAGGTCCCCCAGAGGCATCTTCATTGAGTCTGGAGTCATGGAGCTAAAACATGGGAGTACTTCAGTGATCACAGCTGAGGAAGGAGAGCCTATAAAATATGGAGTCAGAGAAAGTCTAAACCAGAAACCGGGTTAACTCAGCGGGGTTAATCTCATTGAAACTGAGGACAAACATAATAAATCAGAGTCTGGGGTGCACAGCACATGTGGGGTGCACAAGAGGGTAAGACCTAGACCAGAGGCGCCATGGTCAGTCACGGCGATCAGGACTCTGTATCTTGCGGGTTTCTGCTACCTAAAGTTTCTGCCTTCCAAACTAGAGCCGTCTGTGTTTGCCATAGTTTCTACCAAAGCAAAACCTTTGAGGTTTTGAGGCTTTGCTGGGCCCAGCGTGGTCCCCGCTATTTTACATTGTGGAGATCCTGGGAATATTTTTTTTAGGGCTGATCTCTCTTGGAAGGGAATTGAGCAGACTTGAAGGCAAGGGTGGAAGCCACCTGCTGGAGACAATAGAAGCATTTGGCAGGGTGGGTGGGCAAAATGAGACAGAGCCGAGGGGAGGGGGCTGGGGACTTTCCCACTCTCTCCCTCCTGCTCGGATCTGGTGCCCCAGGAGCTGCTCTTGAGCAATGCCTCTCCAGAGCTGAGTGGGTGTGCGCTTGCACTTGTTCCTCCCTCGGGGAATGAGGGAAGGCAGGCCTGGCTGCTGAAATGCTTGGAGAACATCCAAATAGAAGCTTGATATAAATGCAGTGGATTAACAACACAACAACAATAACAAAAGCTTGGGCTTGGCTAGATAGTGACTGTTCTAATAAAACAAGTTATGAGAGTTGATGATAACTGTCTTGAGAAAGAAACCGTCCAGCCTTGTACATAGAGCCTGATGCTTATTTAACTAAGCTTTCTCAGACTTGGCTTGGTGTCTGTTTATTTTTTTGGGGACTTTGGAGAACAGCCTCTGGGGATCTCTTAAGGGCACAAGCACATTGTTCAGTGAGTGCCATCTCTAGGAACAAGGTTCTGTTTTGTTTTTCAAGTTACCTGCTTTGCATTCAAGGGAGAATTTCTCCCAAGCTATGAGAATTATCTGAGATGTTTGTTGAAAGGTACATCCTGAGGCTGGGGAGATGGCCCCAGAATATGGCAGCCGAGATGGGGTTAAAGGGGTTTGCTTGTAAAGCCTGCTGGCCCAGGGTTCAATTCCCCAGGCACCAGGTAAGCCTCCACCCATGTAAACCCACCATTCATGCAAAGCTGGGTGTGCTGCAGCAAGAGATCCTGGCACTTTGTGTGTGTGTGTGTGTGTGTGTGTGTGTGTGTGTGTACATGCACACAAATAATTTTTTTTTAAGTGGTAGATCCATGAACTCCACCTTTGTTGATCTGTTCAATCAAGTGGCACCTCAGGAGTGAAGTCAGGGCTTCTGTATTTCAGTGACCACACAGATGATTCCATCACAGCGTCCTCTGGAAGTACTGCTATAGCCCTTCTTTGTAGCATGTGTTTATTCAGTCAACAAACGTTGGTGTGTGAGGTACTCTGGGGATAGGCGATGATAATGGAGTGTGCTAAGTAATCAAATTTCTCACAGTGAAATGATGCAAACACACAGTAAATGCCATACTAAGAGCAGATAAAAATACACTGAAGCATTGGGGGGCCTGCAGGAGTTAGAGGCACTTTTAAAAGATGATGTTTGAACTGAAATTTGAAGAATGAATTGAATTTAGTCAGAAGAGACCAGAGAGCACATGCATTTTTTTTTTAGGCATGGGAAAGGTACTCATGGCACAGTGACCAGCTTCTGTCTCTGGTTGGTTCTGTCAAGCGCAGAGAGTCGAAGAGCAAGCAAGCACTTTATTAAAGAGATAAAAGTAAAGGAACAAAAGCTCTCTGCATCAGCAGAGAGGAGACCCAGGACCTGATTTAGGGCTTTATATGTCAGAGAATAAAGTTGACTGGTCTAAAGGTGAGCCCACCAGTCTGGATAAAACCCTCAACGAGGTCTAAGAGCATTGTCTTCCTCTTCCCCTTTATAACATCACACTGAATGGGAGGAAGCATATCAGCTTTATTGCCTGAAATAATCTATATTTCTGGATTTTTCTCATCCAGGCTGCCAGCTGGTGCCCCAGGGCCGCCTCATCAGAAGATTCCAGTTGAGGTTCCTGGGTCTGTGTTTTGACTATAGTCTCTCCTCCCAGTGTTTGTCAGATCATGTAAATATTGTTGTGACCCTGAGTAACTGCACACTAAGTGGTGGCTACCTTGCTCCTTGTTCCTACCAGTACTGGTATGTGAAGACATATGATCCACTGGGAAAGAAGGTTTCCTGGGTGGCTGTAGCCCAAGGAATAATGGAAAGAGGCCCATGATGGGGCTAGACCATACAGAGCCACACACACTTGATAAGCAGATTACGTTTAGGGCTACCGAAAGAGGGAAATAAAGGAACTTTAAGCATAAAATGACAGAGTGGTATTTGTGTTACAGAGAAATCTTCCTGATGGTGGTTTAGAGACAGGGAGATGAGCATAGGCACTTCTGAAATCATGACAGGGATGGGGAGCTACATGGAGACCGTAGCACTGAGGCAAGAGAGTCTGTGGGTTTGTGGCAGAACAGGGTAGACAGAGGCATTGAGATTATTATGGGAAAGAAGCCAATGACAGAGTAAAAGACTAGAAACCCCTAGCCAAGGGTTACAGGTAGGAACAGAGCATGTGTAAGAAATAGGATATAAATGAAGGAAAGCTGGATCCTATTAAAGACAGATCCTGGGGCTGGGGAGATTGCTCAGTGGCTAGAGGTGCTTGCTTGCATAGCCGATGCAATGACTCTAAAGGGTGACAATCCTCAGTGGCTCAGCCCCAGTGAGCCTTTGACCTTTCTCCAGCTCTGGCCCACTTCTACCCTTGGAAGCATCTCGTTCCCTTAATAAACTGTCTCTTCTGTTGCTAGCCATGTGTCTCTGTCCAAATCTTTGTTCAGAGACACAAGAACCCGGAAAGCCAAGGCAGTGGGTGCTTGCTGAATGCCAATATCTACTTATAACAAGGTGGAGTTGGAAGACTGAGAATACGGAGAGGCAGGAACATGGAAGATTATTATAGATTGCTAGCTTAGGCCACATGATGGAAAGGTATTGGAGCCAGGATCAGAAAAGATTCTGCAGGGAAGTCAAGAACTTCATCAGAGCTTCGAGTCGTGGCACATGCCATTGATCCCTGCACCCAGGAGGCTGGGGTAGAAGGAATCCAGAACCCAGGAGGCTGAGGTAGAAGGAATCCAGAACCTAAGAGGCTGAGGTAGAAGGAATCCAGAACCTAGGAGGCTGAGGTAGAAGGAATCCAGCACCCAGGAGAATGAGGTAGAAGCATTGCTATTAATTCAAGGCCAGCCTGGGCTACAGAGTGAGCGCCAGATCATCCTGGATAACAGTGAGATCTTGCCTCAAAATATAAAGAACCTCAGGGAAGGAATCTTCGCTATCCCCATATAGCATTTTTAGCTTAGGATTTGAAAGCAGACCCAAATCTTGAGTTTGTAGATAAATCCTAGTGTCTGGCCCCATAATATGTAGTATATTTCCATCTGTGTATGAGAGCTAGTTAGGGAGGAAGAAGGGGGAAGGAGAAAGGGAGAAAAAATAGAGAGAGGTTGAGATTTAAGGGACTGCAGAGGAGAGGCAGGGTTACTGTTGATGAGGAAGAAAGGCAGGATTGGGAAAGACAATAGAACTGAAGGAGCTTTGATAATGAGTTCTGGAGCACTTTTTAATTGCTTGGATTAGTTTTCAACATGTATTGATTTTCCAATTTTTAATGTTTATTTATGTGTGTGTCACAACACACCTGTAGAGTCAGAGAACAACCTTGAGGTGTCTATGTTCCACCTTCTGAGGGCCAGAGTAGATGCATGAACCACTTTGGATCCAGCATTCTAAGGGTGCTGGGGACTCGAACTCTAAGCTGGCAGATATTACAAGCAAGCGTCTTTAGCGGCTGAACCATGTTTTAAGAGATTAAAAACAATGTTTTCAAAGATGCTTACACATCTTCTTGGCTACCACTAGGTGGTACTAGTGGTAGGAAAGAGTGGATGGCCTTTAAGCTTCCTGGGTTTACCTGACACCTGCATTTGGGTCTCGTTTCAGATACCTGAATGTGGGTCCAACTTCCTAACATGCCAAAGTGAGACAAATGTCTTTGCGAATGATTCTTCATATGTGTCTTCAGAGTTTAGAGGTCAAGGATCCCTGGACTTCCCTTTTCTTCCTCTGCAGATAAGATATGAGATGCAGGATTTTAATATACTTTTTGCATTAATCTATACGCACAAGACTCAGTATAGTTCAAATATGTCCACATTAACCTTGAACTATCTGCCTTATAATAATATTCTCAAGTTAAATCTATATCACATAAATGAACATTAATTGAACTCTTCTCTTTAATGGCACCCATCTCCCAACTTCCAATTCCAGGAAGAGGCCTTTCCTGAGCTCTTACACTCACTTTACACACTAACGTGTCTTCCATCACCTTAACAGATGTGAGCCGGAGGCAAGTGTTCCCTGTCCTCATTCTAAATGCATCCATGACCAAGTAGCACCTGTGATGTCACTTCTGAGACCATTTCCTCTGTAAGCAGGACTTATCCCTCCTATCCCTAACTCAAAAAAAAAAAAAAAAAAACACCTCTTCATCTCCCAGCCAAGAGCTTCAGTGTTCCGGTCCTGGAGTCAGCTTAGTTTAGCTTGAATACAGTGAAAACCTTCACATGCTGTCTTTGAAGCCAGCCAGGACCTACAATCTCCTCCTTCCCAGAGTGCAACGTCAAGAGGTGCCTGTCATGGTTCTGACTTGACTAAAGCATGCTCAAGTGGTAATCCTTACTGATCCCCCTTGATTCTTCATCCTGTCTCCCACCACACATACTTCCTGCAAAGGCAATTTGCTGAGTCAATTGCTTAGATCAAACTGAAAAAGAGATTGACCAATGAGCTTGACACACCTACATAGACAATTGAACCACCAATGAATCCAAGAAGAAAATCAGGAGCATTACATTCAGAGGATATTAGATTTAAAACAGATATCAGGGCTGGAGAGATGGCTCAGCAATTAGGGTGCTTGCCTGCAAAATCTAGCCAACCAGGTTCGATTCCCCAGTACCCACGTAAAGCCAGATGCGAAAAATAGAACATGAGTCTGAAGTTTGTTTGCAGCAGCTGGAGGCCCTGGCACACCCATTCTCTATCTATCTATCTATCTATCTATCTATCTATCTATCTATCTATCTATCTATCTATCTCTATCTCTATCTATCTATCTCTCTGCTTGCAAATAAATAAATACAAACAAAAATACTTAAAATAGATATCAAGACTAATATCCATAAGTAGTAGCACTAAAGACTACTTCTTATTCAAGTTCTTGCACTTTGCCAAGCTCCGTCACAAGCACTTTAACTTACTGGATTTTTTTCCACTCACCCTGTAAAATAGAATTATTATTCTTATTTTACAGATACAACAGAGAACTGGAAAGGTTAAAGCTGCTGGCTCAGATTTGTCTATTTTCAAAGTTCATCTTCTTAATTCTGAAAATAGTTAAAGGCTCTAAATGTCTCAAGTTCTTTTCAGGGGGGTGGCAAGATGGCTCATCAGTTACAGGAAACTTGTTTGCAAAGCCTGCCAGCCCTTGTTCAATCCTCCAACCACCTGCATAAAGCCAGATACAAAATGTGGAACAAGTATCTGGCACTCCATTCACAGTGGCAGGAAACCCTGGTGCATCCAAAAACACACACAAGCAAATAAATAATTTTAAAAGATCTTTAATACAGCACTTAATAGACAAGCCCCCCCCCAAATAAAGTAGACTATGGGGACCTTAACATTTTCCTCCTCCTTTCTTCACTGTCCTTTTCAAAGGGGAGAGACAAGGTTAAGACAAATAAGTGAATGTGAATATATCCCTATACTTTCTACTGACATTCAAGTTTAATAATCTAGCTATTTTTGTTGTTGATGATGATGTTGTTGCTGTTGTTTGTGATTTTGAGGCAGCTCCCTCTAGCCCAGGCTGGCCTTGAACTCATGACAATCCTCCTACATTAGCCTTCCAAATCCTGGGATTATAGGCATGGGCCACCATGCTGGGCTAGCTACTTTGTATCTCCCTTCAACACCTGCTAAAACAGTCTGCTCAAAGCCATTTCTAGCACTTTCTTGCCTCAATGACTGGCTTCTTATTCACAATTGGAGTCAAGAAGTTTAGCACCAGGATATAAGTCAAAGCCTCTTCTATGAACCAATTTTTTAACCATCTTATTCATCCTAGCATGAATCCCAAAACATTGAATGTAACTAAATCTCCAAACTGAAATATGATCTTGAGAGATGAGCCTAATTGTGTTGGATGAGTTAAATTTCATCATTACTAAGAGAAGCTAATCAACAGAGGTTGGTTGGAAGCAGTAAACAGAGACAGATTTCTAGCACAAACTGCTCATGGCTAGAAACTTTAAACCGGGATCTTTTTTTCATGATATAATTAGGCAGGGACTTCTATGACAATTTAAAAGCCCAATTTATAATCACCTTTTAGAAAAACATTCTTTTCTTTGCTACCTTTGTATGAACCTGGCTCTGCTTACCCAAATTCAATGATGTCAGGCCATCAGGGAGCAAATTCAAGACTGTATAATTCCCATCAGCTATTAGTGAGGGAGATACATTCATCCCCAAGGTCCAAGTTGAGGGCTAAAGAGCATGTTTTCTTTTCTACATATGTGGTTGTCTCCTATTAACAGTAATGGGTGTTATGCATGAACATGTATAAGACTCTTTATGGCTAACATTTACCCAAGCATGAATTTCATAAAGCTAAAGTAAGCACACTTTGCTCTATGGCACCATCCTCTTTCCTATTTGGATAAATGTTGTTACCAGAGAAAAATATAGTCAATGAAATGTGAACACATGCTTCTTCTGTGTATGTCATCTAAAGTATCTGGCTTTTAAAAATAGATCTCTTGGGCTGGAGAAATGGCTCAGCAGTTAAGGCATTTGCCCACAAAGCCTAATGACCTCAGTTCAGTTCCCCAGTACCCACGTAAAACCAGATGCTCAAGGAGGTGCATGCATCTGGAGTTCCTTTGCAGCAGCTGGAGGCCCAGATGCACCCATTCTCTCGGTCTGTCTCTCTTTATCTCTCTGCTTGCAAATAAATAAATAAAATATTAAAAAATAAAAATAGATCTTTCTTCTATATTCAGTACTGGGCCCAGGAAGCCATTATATCCTTGAGAAGAAGGCAAAGAAATTTCTATATGATTATTCAATCTGTGTCAGTGAGTGTGTCGTACTCGATCTGTACTGGGTTGAAAAGCTTGCAGGTAGACCGAGCATTAATGTCTTAGTCTGAAGGCTTGCATTCTAGTCTACCCTCAGCTGATTTCATCAGTATGAGAGCCTCTGATAATATCATGGAATAAAAAACAAGTGTGAAGAAGGAGGTCTGAAATAGGAATAACAAGCTGTTCAAGACAAGACAGCCAGTTCTAGCTGGCTGGCTACACTTAGAGGTGTGTACCAAAGCAAAAATCAGCCAGGGTAAGAGGTAGTCTTGTTTGTACAGGACTTAATAGGCCCCAAAGGGAAAAGAGACAGCTGAATAAAACAACATTGCCCAATTTTTTAATTAGGTTCTTTATTACATGTAACTCATGATTTAGAGAGGTCTATAAAATGTGATTATAAGAACACTAATCTGCCAGGATTCTCAAGGTGTACTTTAACAGCCTTAGTGCTGTTACAGAGATAGCTGTTGACGGCAGTACTGGCATTTAGCTGGTTGTTAAACACTGATCTCTGTGCTGTGGCTTTAGCTGTAGCTTTTCAGGGACTGAGGCTACGGCTCCCTTGGAGAGCACATGCTTAGAATGTCCGAGTCCCTGGGTTCAATCACCAACACTATTGAAAATAGAAATAACCAAGCATAGTGGCCCACATCTTTAATCCCAGCACTTGGGACGCAGAGGTAGGAGGGTTGCTGTGAGTTTGAGGCCAGTCTGGGATTACACAGTGAATCCCAGGTCATCTGGGTTAGAGGGAGCCTCTACCTTGAAAACACTATTAAAAATAAGTAGGTAAATAATCCAGGGGAAGGCTTTACTTCCATTTCTAAAATCTTCCCAGAGATTTTAGCAGAAGCAGAGAGAGAGAGAGAGAGAGAGAGAGAGAGAGAGAGAGAGAGAGAGAGAGCACACCAGGGCCACCACCTTGTGGGTCTGGTTTATGTGGGTACTGGGGAATTGAACCCGGGGCCTTAGGCAATGGAGGCAAGTGCCTTAACCACTGAGCAATCTCTCCAGCCCAAAAAATGTGGTTTCTTATGAGCTCACAGCAGCTGTCATTACCTGCATAAGACCTGCACAGTACTGGGTCCATCAACATGCCATCATGAAAGATGGAGAAGAGAAAAAAAGATACTAAAATGGAAGAGTATGGAATAGTGAGGAAATAAATGTGGAAGACAGAGAGGAGGGGAGAAAAATGTAACAGAAGATTATGATGATTAAAATGCATTATGTATCTGTATGAAAACGGTCAATAAAAATTTAGGTTAAAAACATTACAAGCCATTGCCAAGGTTCTTGGTTGTCCACCAGAATGAGATGGTAAGAACCTATTGCTAAAAACACACATGCTTGTGCTGTAAATCACTGAGAAATCAAGCTGGAGCTGAGCTGGAAACCTCCTCCATGATAACCAGCTGACAGAAAGCTGGAAAAGCTATGGCAGCATGCAGCCCTATAGGAGAGAGAAGTCACCAATGGTGGTGAACAGCAGTGGACCTTGTGAGCCTTAAGATAGGCCAGCCAGGCCAAATGTGCCAAATGGGGAAATAATGGCAGGTCTATTCTGGGGGAAAACAATTTCATTCTAATTGGACATTCTAATTGGACAATGAAAACAATTTCATTCTAATCCACAGGAAGGAATACATACCTGGAACGGAAGACCTAGTCAAAAGCCTATGGCAGAGGAAGGTCATAAACCCTGGGGGGAAACACCTGCTGCTGTCTGGCTAAATGCATATATTAAGCCCACCAAATTGCCTTACAAGCACTTTTTATAAATGAGCATACCCAAATAATAATGCTACTCTCACTTCTGACGAGAAACTTCTCTTTTTCAGATAGTGGTGACCACTGGGATAGCACAAAAGATACCATAGTGCTGAGAAAAAACGACAATGGAGTTGACATTTTTATCACACTTTCTGAGTGAGGTTCAGGGTCTACTTCGAAAGAGATGGAGGAAAAACTGTAAGAGCCAAAGGATAGGTAGGACTTTACCCATCAACGCAAACTTCCAGACACAAAATGGCCTTGTGTGATACTTAAATTTTGTTGTCAAGTTGACCTTTTTAGTAATCATGGGTGAGTCTCTGAGGATGTTTACAGGAAGGTAGCCTCTCAGTAGGGGGCGGGATGTAAGGAAGCTCGTGGAAGCTGGAAATTAACATCCCTTCCTGTGTGGGCAGTGCAGGAAGGAAATTTTAGAGTCTCAGGAAGCCATTAAGTCTGGGATAGGGTTGCAAGACCTAACCCTAAAACTATATAAGGGAGAAGGAGATTTCTCTCCGTTAGTCCCTCTGCCTGTTTCTTGTTGTATGTATGGTGTTGGTGATGGCATCTTTCTCTCTCTGCTTGGACCTATGAAAGGCAGCCAGCCTCTTTCACTATTATGGAACTTCCCCTGGATCTGCAGCTTCAATAAATCCTTTCCTCCCATAAACTGTGCCTGGTTTGGAGATTTATCCCAGTGGCGTGTGGCTGACAGTGACACCTTGATATTCATGATTTTGCAGTGCCTGATAATACCTACACATAATGGGAGCAGAAAGATTGTAAGAGCTTTCTTACAAAAATACTGGCTACCTCTTGTACAATTCATAACCCCCTACCCCATGGACTAATCCAGTAAACCCACTGAGGAGGGCCCCCAAGGGGTTTGAGGACAGGGAGGAGGGAAATGGGAAATGGGGGTACCACCACAAGATTTGCTCATACAATGTATCTAATTAATGACAATAAATATGTTTTTCAAAAGATGACACCAAAACAAAACAGAGATTTTAATTGAGAGGGGGAAGGAATATGGGGGAAGGAGGGGAGAATCATAATAATTTATAGTCTATAATTATGGAAGCTTCCTATAAAAAAAGTTTAAAAATTTTAGGTTAAAATTGTGGTTCGTAGGGCTGGAGAGATGGCTCAGTGGTTGGGGCACTTGCCTCCAGTGCCTAGGGCCCCAGGTTCGGTTCCCCAGGACCCACATGGGCCAGGCCCACAGGTGGTGGCCCTGGTGCATTCTCTCTCTCTCTGTCTCTGTCTCTCTCTCTCTCTGTATCTCTCTCTGCTTGAAAATGAATAAATAAAATATTTTAAAAGGCCTGTATGATTAAAAAAAAGATCTTTAAAAAAAATTGTGGTTCTTAGCTGGGCATGGTGATGCACACCTTTAATCCCAGTACTTGGGAGGCACAGGTAGAAGGATTAGTGTGAGCTCAAGGACAAACTGGGATTACAGAGTGAGTTCCAGGTTGGCCTGGGCTGGAGTGAGACCCTACCTTGAAATTTTTTTATTTTTTATTTTTATTCTTTTTATTTTTTAAATTTTTTTATATTATTTATTCATTTTCAAGCAGAGAGAGAGAGAGAGAAAAAGGAGAGAGAGAGAGAGAGAGAGAGAGTACACCAGGGCCACCACCTTGTGGGTCTGATTTATGTGGGTCCTGGGAAATTGAACCCAGGGCCTTAGGCACTGGAGGCAAGTGCCTTACCCGCTGAGCCATCTCTCCAGCCCGAAAAATTTTTTTTTAAAGTTGCTCTAAAAAAAAAGTTGTTCTCACAAAAAAGTCTATGTATGTATGGATGTTTTAATGTCTTTTTCCACTTGCAACTGAAACTAGTTTTTATCCTCTTTAAACTACTGGCATTTCCTAGTCTACTGTGGGGAATGACTGCCTAAATTATTATTTACATGAATATTCTAGTGGAAAATACTTGCAAGGCTCATTTTCGAAAATACACTGCAGTGCCTCAAATTTGAAACCTGTCTCATAAAAGAAAATTCAATTTGTTTTTTTCTGAATTATAATCAACAATTTCAAGATGTTATTTTATACATTACCACTCCAAATATATGAGAGAAAACAGCCAATATGGGTGCTAAATGAATCAATATTGCTGCTCATTGTGGAGATGAATGGCAGTGAATTCATTTTTCATACTATTTGAGACTGGTACTGAAGCACCTATAGCATTTATTCCTGGCTTTAAACAAAGGGGTGTTTTGGAAATAAAATTTGGACTAATGCATGTTATGCTGGCTCTTGAAATAATCTTTCTGCATGTTTAACCATAAATCATATCACCATTACAAAACAGTTGTTTTTTTTAAAAAAATACTTACTTTATTTTTTGCAAGCAAAGATAGATAGAAGAGAGACAAACATGGAGAATAGGTACACAGGGCCTCTAGCCACTGCAATCAACCCCCAGATGCATGCACCACTTTGGACATCTGGCTTTATGTGGATAACCGGGTCATTAGACTTTACAGTCAAGCACATTAACCATTGAGCCATCTCTCCAGACCCAAAATACTTGGTTTTTAAAAGAGAACTAGCAAGCAGTAGGTATTCACTTGCCAGAACTTACTGAGTTGAAATCAACTCAGCTTCTTCTAGTTCATTTTTGGAATTCTTAAAAATCACAAAAGTACTTGGTCAAATGAGTAAGCATATTGCCTTAAAGACTTAAATGAATTAAGTTGTTTATGTATTGTGTTACCCATGTTACATTACCCTGTGCTAATCATGGATCAATATATGACTAGGAAGAGCACTGTATTTCAGGGAATCTTTATTGTGTTCTCAATATATTAAAGAGCTTCAGCAGGGGAGAATTTCACAACATAATTCCTGGGTTACCTGGGGAAAAAATTAAAGCAAGGTGCTCAAATGAAACTTCAGTTATATCCCTGTAGGCTTCATGAGCACACTCAACATCCACACATCCAGCTCATAGGCTAAATTTAGAAGGACAAATATATAAATTTCTTTTAAAAGACACTTCTGTATATTTTATTGGAAAATACCATATATATATTTTATTAAAGATTAACCTTATTTTTACAGACTATTTATGGTGCTAGATTTGAACCCACATTCTTGTGTGTTCTAGGCAAGCACTTTACCTCTGAAACCCAGATTTAATGACTTTAAAGCCAAATTGACATGTATTCTCTATTTCCAGAACCTTTTTTGTTTTTTTCGAGGTAGGGTCTCACTGTAGCCCAGGCTGACCTGGAATTCACTATGTAATCTCAGGTTGGCCTTGAACTCACAGCGATCCTCCTACCTCTGTCTTGATTGCTGGGATTAAAGGTGTCAGCCACCATACCTGGCTCTCCGGAGTCTTTTTAAACTTTGTATTGAACCATATAGAAAAGAAGTATACCTCTTTCACTTTCATTATTTCCTCTTTTCTTCTCATATAAGGCTTAATGGCTCTGTTTTAAATGCATTCATTGAGCATTTTTGTACATGAATTTTGATTATATTTACCTCCTATTGCCTTCTTTTGCTGCCTCCCACTCTGCTGAATCCCTTCTGCTTAATAACTTGTCCCATTTCTACTTTGACGTTATGTTTTGTTTTGACCCACCACTGAGTCTAATCAGGACTGCGTGCATGAGCATGGTCAGGGGTGTTCTTACCAGAGCTGGGGTAATTTACCAGCGGCAACATCAAGGAAGAGCTTTCTTCCTCTAACACCCATAATTGCCCATAGATCCTCAGGGAAGAATGGGACCTCGTGAGCTTCTCCACCATCTGTCAATGGGCCAAATCTTCTGCATCTTGGGATGGTAACAAAAGCCACTGAAGGCAGTGGCCAGTCGTGATGGGAAGACAGCATTCCACAGTACTCCTTCCCATTCTCTGGCTCTTACAGTCTTCCCCCATTCTGTACAACCCTCCCCCTTCTTGTACTACAATCTTGAACCATAGAGGGGATGATACAGATGTCCCATTTAGTGCTGAATACTCAACAGTCACTTCTCAGCACTTTGGTGAGCTTTGAGTCTCCCCATAGCCACTGGTCACTGCAAAAAAATAAGTTTCTCTGAGCAAAGGTGAGAACAGTATTAATCTATGGGTACAAACATAAATATTAAAGAGGCAATTTGATAGGCATAACATCTCCATTTAGCCAAACAACAGTAGAGGCTTCCTTCTAGAACCTATGGTTTTCCCAGCAACAGGCTTTCAACTAGGTTTTCAGTACCAGGCTTGAATTCCCTCCCATGGAGGGGCCTCCAATCCAGAGAAGACAGTGAAGAGAAGGATCCTGCTTTGTTAGTCTGTATCTTTTGATTGGGGAATTGAGACCATTAGTATTCAGAATTATTGTCGAAAAGTGTGAGTTAATCCCTGTCATGTTGATTTTTTTTGAGAAACTGGACACCATTATCTTGTTCCAGATCTTAGTGAGGTTTTTCTCTATTCAGCATGATGTTTGCTAAAGGTTTGTTATATATGGCCTTTATTGTGTTTAAGTATTTTACCTCCATGCTTAAGTTTCTCCAATTTTATCATGAAGAGATGTTGGATTTCTTTCCAAAACCTTTTCTGTATCTCTTGAGATGATCATATGACTTTCGTTCTTGAGTCTGTTTATGCAATGCATTACATTAATGATTTTTGCATGTTTAACCACCCTGAATCTCTGTAATAAAGCCTGCTGATTGAGGTTGATGATCTTTTTGATATGTTATTGAATTTTTGCATCTATGTTCATCAGGGATATTGGTCCATAGTTTTTTTTGTTTTGTCTCTGTTTGGTTTTCCTATTAGTGTAATGCTGGCTTTGTAGAAGGAATTAGCATACCTCCTTTTCTATTTTAAGGAATAATATGAAAAGCAGTGGTTTCTGTTCTATAAAGATTTGATACACTGAACCTGTATGGCTCAAGACTTTTTAATTGGGTGATTTTTTAATCACTCCTTCAATCTCATTGCTTGTTATAAATCTGCTTAAATTATTTACCTCGTCTTGGTAAAACTTTGGTGGCCATATACATCTAGAATTTCCTCCATTTCTTTTAGATTTTTTAATTTGTTGGAATAGAAGTTTTAAGATTCTCTCATTTTCTTTGGCATCTATTGAAATATCTCCATTTCAATCTCTCTCTCTCTCCTTTTCTCTCTCTCCCCTTCTCTTTCTTTTTTTCTCTCTCTTTGGGGTTTTTATGAGGTAGGATCTTGGTTTTGTCCATGCTGACCTGGAATTCACTATGTAGTCTCAGGCTGGCCTTAATCTCACAGCGATCCTCCTATCTCAGCCTCCCAAAGGCTGGGATTAAAGATGTGTGCCACCATGCCTGGCTCCATTTCCATATCTAATTTTATTGATTAGGGTTTTCTCATTCTATTTTGGTTAATTTGTTTAAGAGTTTGTCAATCTTGTTTATTTTTTCAAAGAACCAACTTCATTTTATTGTCTTTTTTGTTGTTGTTATTATTTTTTTTTCAAGGCAGGGTTTTTAGTTGTTTCGTAGCAAGCTTTTCCTCTAGATCAGGCTGACTTGGAACTCACTGTGTAGTCTCAGGCTGGCCTCAAACTCACAATAATCCTCCTACCTTTGCCCCCCTAGTGCTGGGATTAAAGGTATATTCCACCACTCCTGGCTTTATTGATGCTTTTAATTGCTAGTTTTTAACTTCTATATCACTGATTTCTTCCCTGAAATTATTTCTTTCCATCTGGTACTTTGAATTTAGTTTGCTCTTCTTTTTCCAAGGCCTTCAAGTGCCTGTTTTTGTAACGTAGGCACTTAGAGATGTACACTTCCCTCTTAGGACTGCTTTCATTTTGTCCCATAAATTTTGGTAAGCATATTTTTATTTTCATCTATTTCTAAGAAAATTTTGACTGCCTGCTTGATTTCTTCTATTTCCTCGGGGGAAATGTTGTGTCTGAACTCATGTGTCAAACTTACCTGACGGTAATGAAGGAAATGTTGGCCAACTACCAGAGGAGGAAAGGGAGATCAATTCAGGGCAACTGAATGTCCACAAACCAAGTAGCATGGGTCCCTATCTCCAATGGCAGAACCATCAGCCAGCTGTCTAGGGAAGGTGCTTGGAAGGAACTGTAGGCTCAAATTCAATATTAATCAAGTGCCTGGTTCCAATGGCGGAAATGTTGGCTTCCTGGGGAGAGAAAGGCAGAGGGTACTAGAAGGAAGTTGTGTGCCTGAACTCAAGCAGCCCAGTCCTGGGCTCCAATACTGCCGATTACTGAGACAATATATCCTTAAAGTCTAGAGGGATTCAAGAATATGAATAGCAGTTAAGATAAACCGAATTCAAATTGATAGCCATCTTTGTCCTTAATGTTGACCCATGGTATCAGTTACCTTCTCATTACCAAGACAAAATACCTGAGAAAAATCAGTTTAAGGGAAGGACTTATTTCAGCCTCCAGTTGCAGGTTATAGTCCATCAAGGCGGGGAACACGTGGTGGCAGGAGATTGAAGCAGAGCTGGTCCTACTCAGCCTACAGTGAGGAGGCAGAAAGGGCTGGTGTTCCTGCTTAGCCAGCTCTCTCCTTTTTATATAGCCCACCTCCAGTTAAGGTGGGTCTTCCCTCACCCGTGATTCTAGGTCATGTCAAGTTGACAACCCATATAAGCTATCACACTCATACTCCTCGGGTTAGCATTCCCTGACAATTAAATGGATGGGGAGAACTGAGCCAGCTCACATTATTATCCCACACTAGTAAATATCACCCCTAAACACAGATACATGTTAGACAAGGAACACACCATTTACTGAAATGTCTTCCTGAGGGTAGATCTTTCATTACAGATAGCTGCACCACTTGTCTGTACACAGAGAGTTGGCTCAACCCAATCTTGAACTTGGTAGAAGGGCATAGACCACTAAATAGTCTGTTTTTGACAAGGCTCTGATTTTTAAAACAAATCCTGAAAAGCACGGTGGTGCACGCCTTTAATCCCAGTATTCAGGAGGCAGAGGTAGGAAGATCACTGTGAGGTCAAGGCCACCCTGAGACTACATGGTGAATTCCAGGTGAGCCAGGCCTAGAATGAGGCCATACCTCAAAAAAACCAAAAAAAAGAAAAATTTTCCTTGCATGCCTTGCAAGATTACCTTGAATTAATTCATCCCTGTGCTCTGGGTCTATGATAGCATGGCAGATACAAGAGCTGATCAGCCCTCTGGGTGCCATATCTCAGCCAGAAAGCTCACTCCTGTGTCAGGGCTCTGGGGCCACAAGCAGAAAACACCCTGTGAAGGTACCTCAGGGAATAAATTCAGTACTTTTGTCTGCCTAGTGAAAAACATATTAATTCTTTAACAATTCCCTTGGGATTTTCCCCTAGGGAATAACATACAGCACTAAACTGACCCAATTGAATCAACAAGTTAACTAGATGACAAAGAAAAAGAATTTCTCATAAATTTACTGACTTGGCAACCTTATTTTGGGTTTGGTTTGCTATGGGAAATTATTAATGCAGTCAGGCCCACTGGATTAATTAAGGCAGGCCTATCACCCCAGGAATTTGGGGAAGTAAATTGCCAGCCAGGGCAATTTCTTAAAATGTACAAAACAGGTTGAAGGGCTGTAGAGATTTCTCAGTTGTTAGGGCACCTGCCTGCAAAGCCTAATGACCAGGTTCGATTCTCCAGTACCCACATAAAGCCAGATGCACAAAGTGGCGCATGCGTCTGTAGTTCATTTGCAGTGGCTGGAGGCCCTGGCTCATCCATTCTCTCTGTCTGTCTCTCTTCTATCTCTCTGCTCACAAACAATACATAAAATATTAAAAAAAACAACAACAACAGGTTTAAGAGGATCATTGTGAGTTCCAGACCAGCCTGGGCTACAGAGTGAGGTCATGGTCAGCCTAAGTTAGCATGAGACCCTGCCTTAAGAAAACAACAGGTTTTAAAAAACAAATCCTGACAAGCATGGTGGTGTACGCCTTTAATCCCAGTATTCAGGAGGCAAAGGTAGGAAGATCATTGTGAGTTCAAGGCCACCCTGAGACTACATGGTGAATTCCAGGTGAGCCGGGGCTAGAATGAGACCATACCTCGAAAAACCAAAAAAGAAAAATTTCTACAGTGTGCAGTAGAACCCTTGCTCAGCATGCATGAGGTCTTAGGTTCAATACCCAGAACTAAAAAGAAAAAGACAGGAGTAAAGATTAATTATAACCTTTCAGAATTTATTCTTATATAAATTTTAGTAAAATACATTTAGACCATATTAAATATAAGTGTAAGTATTAAAATATCAAAAAAAATCCCAAGAGTTTTGCTAGGAGTAACTGTTAATGAAACTTACTATAGGCCAAATAATGAGCTGATTTTTCTAGACTTTTTTCTTTAGAGTTAAAATTTTCACTTTTCCAGATTAAAGAAAAAAATTTAATAGAAATATTTTAAAGGTCTTCATTTTATAAGTATCATATGTTTCCAAAACTTTAAAAAGTTAAACAACGGGGCGTGGTGGTGCATGCCTTTAATCCCAGCACTTGGGAGGCAGAGGTAGAAGGATCGCAGCAAGTTCGAGGCCAGCCTGAGACTACGTAGTGAATTCCAGGTCAGCCTGGGCTAGAGTGAGACCCTACCTCGAAAAACCAAAAAAAAAAAAAAAAAAAAAAAAAGTTAAGCAACCAAGAAAACATCATAGTGGAGATGCTGGGGAGATGGCTCAGCTGTAAGCCTATGGCCGGTGTTCACTTCCCCAGTACCCATGCCAGATGCAAAAAGCAGTGCACGTATCTCGAGTTTGTTTGCTGTGGCAAGAGGCCCTGTTGCCCCCATTCATACTCACTCTCCCTCTGCTTGCAAATAAATTGTTTAAAAGTTATGGGAAATGATGACATCAAAATAGAAGAGACAGTTGGAAGGAAGAGATTCCGTGGAGAGGGGATTGGGAAGGAGAAGAGAGAGTGCAGGGAGGAGGTTATAATCGTGGTATATTGTTCATATTTATGGAAGTTGTCAAAAGATTTTTTTTTAAAAAAAACTTATAAAGGAAGCTGGAGAGATGGCTCAGTGGGTAAGAGCACTTCCTCCCCAAGTATGAGGGCCTGAAGAACCCCGAGTCCACTGGAGTTTGATTTCCCAGAAGCCATATAAATAGCTGGGCATGGCTGTGCATGCTTGCAGCCCTGTCCTGTGGTGAGCAGAGATGGATCGGAGAATTGCTGAGCTTGCAAAAGTGCCAGAGCTAGCTGGGTGTGGTGGCACAACCCTTGGAAGCCAGCTCTGGGGAGGCTGAGGTAGGAGGTTCACCCTGAGTTTGAGGCCAGGCTGGGGCCACAGAGAGACCTTGCCTTGATCAAAACAAAACATGCCAAAGTTCTTGGAATCAGTACAGAGATTTCATTTCAAGAAATTGGGCAGACAAGTGCTGGAGAGGGACACTCCATGTTCTCCTCTGGCCATTGAAGGAACATACATGGAACACTGCATTGGCACAGACAAGTGTATACACCACATGTATCACACACACACACACACACACACACACACACACACACACACACACACACACAAAAAAAAAAAAAAAACCCTTTTACAAAGGTGTTCCAGGCAAGTGCATGCTTTAATAGCTTCCATGATGAGAAGCATTTAACGTAATAAAGAATAAGGGGTCATTGTCTACATGAAAACACAATAAATAAAACAAAAACCTGGGCTGAGGAGATGGCTCAGTGGATCAAGTGCTTACTGTGCAAGCGTGAGTACTTTACTCAGTTCAGAAACCCAGAACCCATATAAAAAGCCAGATCCTGTGACAGGCATTTGTAATGCCAGCAGGGAGGCAGAGAAAGAGGAATCACTGGAGGTTCAGGGACAAGCTAGACCGATGAAAACAGTGGTGAACGACAGGAGACCCTGCCAGAAAGGAAGTGCAAAGTTTTCCTCTTACCTCTACTTGCACACCTGCACTTACACACATGAACATACATACACAACACACACACACATACACAACACACACAAACACAAATGAAAACAAGACACAAACCTAAATTCATAAAGCAACTGAAAATAAAGAGGCAATTGTATGAAGCTATTTCAGAGATGGAGCCTTTCGGCTAATTCGAACCATAGGTTTGAGCCACCCTGAACCACGAAACTCCCTTGATGTATCTAGTTACATAATTCAAGCGCTTGTAAACAAACAGCCCCGTTGCTTGACGATTCTGGATCTGTGGGCTTGTACTGCTGTTTCCCTGTGGAGGCTGAGCACTGCATAATGATTTATTCTTTCTCCCACCTCCTGCCTTCTTTCCTTATTTTGTTCCTTTTTTAAAATTGAAGTAGATTTTTTTTTAAAATCCAAGGAAACTAAATGTGAAAACAAACCATGGCATTATAGGATGGAAGGGCTAATTGCTGGCTGAGCTTCCCATAAAGAGACTTTAAGTACATAGTATTTTGCAGCATTCTCTGGACTCCTAAACCATATACTTTTTGTATAAGATACCTGACTTCATACACATTAAATGCTCCCTGGCTTCAATGAACTCTGCATGCAGAGGACACAAGGGGGTGTAGTACAGGAGGAGAATGTAGTTGTAGGCAGAAGGTGGGTGAATTACCATCCCTACTAATTCCTGTACTGCCTTTGGTTGGTAAGCTGAAGATATTCCTGTGACTGCTGACAAACTAGAAAGCTTCTTCTATTAGTGATTAGACCTAATCAGTTAGCCACAATTAAAACATATCTCGTTCCAACATAGAGGAGTTAGAGTCCAGGTTGGCTGGTTGTCTATTTGATTTAATTTTGATAATGTATGTGAAGTATAATTCATAATGAGGTTCTTAGGTCACACATTGTCACATTGTGCTGATAATAGAATGTTCAGAAAAATAATCATTGTATAATAATGCAGCTAAAATAATTAGGGAAAATAAAATATTCTGTTTATACAAGTTAGAAGAACAAAGCTTTTTTATAATGATTTAATGATTATATGAAATAAGAAGTTGGGTGCTTTTGAGATGCTGGAGATCAAACCTACATGCATATGTACACATATATACATATGAAGACACACACTATACACACATACATATACAAAAAAAGTGCCTGGGATTGGGTAGATGACTCATACTGATTCATGTGCTCCTGTGCAAGCATGAGGACCTGAGCTCAGATGCCCTGCATCCATGTTAAAGCATGATGTGGGTGTGCACCTGTAATCCTAGCACCGGGAAGGTGGACACAGGATGCCCAGGGTAGCTAGTCTCATTGAATCATTGTGCTCTGAGTTCAGTGAAGACTTTGTCTTAAAAAATAAGGTGGAGAGTGATTGAGAAAGGAATTCAACATTGACCTCTGGGCTCCACATACACATGTACATGCATGCACCCACATACATATGAACATGCGTACATATGAAAACCCACTCTGTGGTGGTGTGATCCAGGTGTCCCCATAAACCTATGTGTCTGAACACTTGATCCCCAGCTGATGGCAATTTTGGAATTGTAACCTTGCTAGAGGAGTGTTGTTGGAGCAGGCTTATGGGTATTATAGTCAGTTTCCCTTGCCAGTGTTTGGCACACTCTCCTGATGTTGCTGTCCACCTGATGTTGGCCAGGAAGTGATGTCCAGCCTCTGCTCATGCCATCATTTTCCCTGCCATCATGGAGGTTCCCCTCAAGTCTGTAAGCCAAAATAAACCCTTTCCTCCACAAGCTGCTTTTGGTTAGGATCTTTCTGTGCAGCAATGAGAAAGGTGACCACAACAGTTAAATTGGTACCGAGGATTGTTGCAGGTAGAACCCTGATTCTGTGGCTTTGGCCTTTTGGAACTGATTTGCAGAAGGAATGGAGAAGGATTTGATACCTTGGCCTAAGAGAAGACTTGCAGTGCTATAAGTAGAGCTTGATGGATTCTAGTCAAAGCTGGAAAGACCTGAATGCAGTAAAGACTATGGACTGTGAAGTTTGGCTTGCAAGGGTGAGAAGGAACTTTGTTAGGACTGTTCTAGAAGCAGTTGGCCTGTATCCTGCCTGCCTGTGTCCTAAGAACTTGTGCAGGGTTGATTTGCGTGGAAATGGACTGGTGTGAGCAGATGGAGAAGGCACAGAAAGAAGGGAAATCTCTGGGCTGAAACTGCTGCCCATTCAGCTGCAATTGTTCGAGAGATGACAACCATTGAGATTGGACCAGGTGATCTGCATTGGGACAGCAGGAAGAATGTGGACTCTTGAAGTAAGGGGCCTGAATGCTGAAGGAAGTTTTCTGCTCTTCAAAGTTGGCTTTGTTCCCCCCTGGATTAACAAATTGGTGGCCCAGCTGGTCCTATGGAGTATAACAAATGTAGGAAGAGAGGGTCATTGGCTTTGCAACATGTTTTTTTTTTTTTTTTTTTTTTGGAAATGGCCATTGGCAGTGTGAAGCAGGCTTGTTGGATTGCTGTGTGGAGGCCCTATGGAGCCATGAGGATGAACCTTGGATTGCAGTAGAGACCCAGTGGAGATGCCAGGACCATGGGATGGCTTCCAAGGAGAGCAGCTGGCACTGGATGAAGTTTTTCCGGACTGTGAGTAGCTGAGCTGGAGGGGCGGAATTGGACTTGGAGACTCATCACTGGTTAGAGTTGTTGGACTTGGAGTTATAGAGATGTTTCCTTGTTTGTTTAAATCTTGTACTGGTTCAGTCTCTCTTTGCTATGTCCATTGCCATCTTTTGCAATGTGAATGTTTATTCTGTGCCATTATGGGTAGGTTTTTTTTTGGTGCTATTGCTCAGTTAAAAGACCTTGAATTATGGGAATATTTGAATATCATTGGGACTGATAAAAAGCTGTGGGTAATTTTTAAGTTGAACTGAATACATTACATTTTACATCATTTATGGTTATCAGTTTATAAGGGGCCAGTGGTGGAATGTGGTGGATTGATTCAGGTGTCTACCATAAACTTATGTGTTCTGAAAACTTGATCACCAGCTAATGGCAATTTTTAAATTGGCACCTTGTTGGAGGTAGTTGTTGGACAGACTTATGGGTATTATTGTCAGCTTCCCCTTGCCAGTGTTTGGCACACTCTCCTGCTACTGGTGTCCACTTGATGTTGGCTAGGAGGTGATGCCCAGCCTCTGCTCATGCCATCATTTCTCCTGCAATCATGGAGCTTCCCCTTGAGCCTGTAAGCTAAAATAAACCCTTTCCTCCTACAAGCTGCTTTTGGATGGATTCTTTCTGCCAGCAACAAGAAGCTGACTGCAGCACACGCCATACACATTATAAAAGAAATTGTTTTTCTTTAAAAGGAATTATTTTTTAAATTTTTTTATATATTTATGAAAGAGGGAGAGAAAGGTGGGTGAGGGAGAGTGGAAGAGAGAATGGGCACACCAGGGCCTCCAACAAACTCCAGATGCATGGCCACCTGTGCATCTGGCTTTATGTGGATACTGGGGAATCCAACCTGGGTCCTTAGGCTTTGCAGGAAAGTGCCTTAACCACTGAATCACCTTTTCAGGCCATAAAAGGAATTCTTTTATTGCCACATAACTTAGAAAAGGTCAAAATAAGATATACTCATGTTTAAACAAGTGTCTTTCTTAAATAACCGTGAGATAGCTTGGCTATCGCAGCAGATTGTGACATGCCATGGTAAGTAGTCAGTAGTTCTACACTGTTTAATTTCCTCAGCAGCATCACAGACAGGAGGTCTGTTCTATCATAGCTAGCATTGTACAAAGTGCAATCATTTTTTAAAGTACTTTCTATAGCCTGCTTTGTACAAATAAAATCCTCCTCTGGCTCTTGGGTAGAACTGCCCTAATTGCTATTTTCAGTGCTTTGTATGATCCCATAAAAAGAAGGAAAGAACAGGAGGCAGAGACTGAGTGTGGGTTGGAAGGTTAAACTTCTTCATTATCAACTTGACTGAATTGGAATCACCTAGGAGACACACCTTGGGGAGTCTGCAGAGAGGTTTAAATGAGAATGAAGCCTTCACTGCGGCTGGTATTATCCCAAGAACTGAGATTGTAGAGTGGACAAAAAAAAAAAATGGAGAAAGCAAACAACAAAAACAAAAAGCTGGGTGTGGTGGCACCTGCCTTTAGCACTAGCATGTGGGAAGCAGAGGTAGGAGGACTGCCATGAATTCAAGGCCTGGGACTACAGAGTTCCAGGTTAGCCTGGGCTAGAGTGAGACCGTACTTTTAAAAGCAAACAACAAATAAAAATGGAGAAAGGAGAGCTGGAGAGATGACTCAGTGTTTAAGGAGCTTGCCTGCAAAGCCTAACGACCAGGGTTCAATTAATTCCCCAGTACCCACTTAAAGCCAAGTGTAGGGTTTGCCACACAGCATTCCCCTCAAGACATTATGAGAACCTTGTCTAGTTTTTAATTAGGATTTTAAAATGTTTTTTAATATAAAAAAACACATAGAATCCACTGAAGAAAATTATTTATCATCTTTCCTTAAGAATATTCAATATTTAAATAAACTTTTTCTTTGAAATATAATAAATTTCCCCATTCTGAAAAAAATACATCAAATATATCTACATTGAAAAATTCCAGCTGTAATGTTGAGAATTTTTAGCACTATTACAATTTTCTACAGAAGCAAATTCTATGTATAGTATTACAAATTTTATATATCTTATACACATTTATATTTTCAAAAGAATAGTAGACCTTTAAAGCCTATGTACCAGTTACCTTTTAGTTGCTGGGACAAACACTCAGCCAGAAGCAGCTTATGAGAAGAAAAGGTTTATTTCAGTTTACTGTTTCAAGAAGAAATGTCATCATGGCAGGAAAATCTTAGCATCCAGAGGGAAGCTGGCTCACATCATCATACATCAGCAGCAAGGAAGCAGCAGGAAGAGTGAGCCGGCTCTGAACACCCAGTGGTCTGAACGAATAAAACTCGAGTGGTGATTTACCTCCTTCAGCCAGGCTCCCCCTCTCAAAGGCTCCACCAGCTGGGGACTTAGTAGAAAGCTTAGTCACAGCACATGAGGCTATGGGGACATTTTACATTCAGACCACCACAGGAGATTTATTAATTTTTAGTCATATGATAATGAATCATCAGGCATAATGCAATGACTGAATATTCACAATTAACAGTATAGTTTATGTATATATATGTATGCATGTATGTATGTATGTATGCATTTCTTTAACATATTCTTGTTTGTTTATATCTCCTGGAAGAATGGTATTATAGAGCACTGCTAGGGAACATTTTAAATTTTGGTTATGCTCATTCTGGAAAAACACATTTCTGTAGGTTTTAGTAATTACTAAGTGCTCATGTGTGATGGATGGTTAAATTTTATTGTCAACTTGAATTTTTTAGTAATCTTGGATGGCTCTCTGAGAATGCTCACAGGAAGGCAGCCCTCTCAGCAGGGGTCAGGATGGAACTAGGCTCAGGGGAGCTAGAAATGAAATCCCTTCCTGGGAGGGCAGTGCAGGAAGGAAATTCCAGAGACTCGGGAAGCCAACAAGTCTGGGATAGGGCTGTAAGACCCCTACACTAAAGCTATATAAAGGGGGAGAAAACTTCTTTCCTCTCTCTCCCTGCCTGTTTGCTATTTGCTGGTGTGGGGTGTTGGAGATGGCCTCTCTCTCTCTCTCTCTCTCTCTCTCTCTCTCTCTCTCTCTCTCTCTCTCTCTCTCTCTTTGCTTGGACCTGTGAAAAGGGGGGGGCAGCCTCTTTCTCCATTATGGAACTTCCCCTGGATCTGTAGCTGCAATAAATCTTTTCCTCCCATAACTGTGCCTGGTTTGGAGATTCATCCCAGCAGCATGTGGCTGACTATGACATCATGTAACTACTCAGTTCCTTTTTTCATAAAATCGATTTCTTTAAAGAGTTCAGCTTATTATGGAAATGTGCAAAAGAGGGTTAATCGAAAAGACCAAAGTCCATGTCACCAGCAGATTTCTCAGATTATTTCTTTGCTTCTTCTAGCAAAGAAAGTATAACTGGGAGTGTAATAAAGATTGTTTCTTTGGGAGCTGGGGTGAGGGGATAAAAGAGTATAACCTGGGGGGCTGGAGAGATGGCTCAGCGGTTAAGGTACTTGCCTCCAGTGCCTAAGGCCCTGGGTTCAATTCCCCAGGACCCACATAAGCCAGCCCCACAAGGTGGTAGCCCTGGTGCATTCTCTCTCTCTCTCTCTCTCTCTCTCTCTCTCTCTCTCTCTCTCTCTCTCTCTGCTTAAAAATGAATA
This sequence comes from Zapus hudsonius, assembly GCA_004024765.1. Taxonomy (NCBI): domain Eukaryota; kingdom Metazoa; phylum Chordata; class Mammalia; order Rodentia; family Dipodidae; genus Zapus; species Zapus hudsonius. The sequence continues at coordinate 13,546 of PVHP010004528.1, read as the reverse complement.
AAATTTTAAAAAAGAGTATAACCTGTTACATATAAAATAAAACTTTTTTTAAAGGTTGAGTTAAGGGCTGGAGAGATAGCTCCTTGGATAAAGTGCTTGATCCTGAGGCCAAAGTACCTAAATTCAATTCCCAGATCCCACATAAAAAGTTGGAAGCCAAGGTGTGCTCCTGTAATCCCACCATGCTGCCATTCATGGTCAGATGGGCGGCAGAGCTGGGAAAACCTCCAAGAAACTCCAGGCCAGCCCAGCGAAGAACAGCAGAATGACAATCCACAGCAAAAAATCTTGCTTCAAGTGAGGTGGACAGACTAGGGCCAACCTGAAAGTTGTCCTCTGATGTCCACACCCGCATCTGCACACACACAGAAAACAAATAATAAATAAAAATATTGTTTAAAAGTTGAATGAAGCCAGGCGTGGTGATACACACCTTTAATCCCTTCTACTCAAGAGGCAGAGGTAGGAGAATGGCTGTGAGTTCAAGGCCACCCTGAGACTACAGAGTGGGTTCCAGGTCAGCCTAAGCTAGAGTGAAACCCTGCCTTGAAAAAAACTAAAACCAAGTGGTACATTGTGTGTTCATTCACAGTGGCAAGAGGCCCTATCATGCCCATGTTCTCTCTCTCTCTCTCTCTCTCTCTCTCTCTCTCTCTCTCTCTCTCCATCCTCAAAAATGAATAAATAAAATAATTTTTTTAAAACCTACATTGAAATGACTTAGTGATATAGTTTGCACAGTTGTGGGGAAATGGGCACTAGTGGTAGAAACGTACAATGTGACAAACTTTCTCAAGGGCAGTCTCACTACAGTAGTTTTTCTCAATAGATGTATTCATAACTTTAGACTTATAATATTTACAAATAAATTTATGAATTTATACTTGTATGTATATTTATAGATGTATTATTGTTGTAACTTTAAACTGTCACCTATACAAATAAATGTATGCATTTATATTTGTATGTATATTTATATTTGTATGTCTATTACTTTTGTAAGTTTAGATAAAATGTTATCACCAGGCATGGTCATGTATACCTATAGTCCCAACTATTTGAGGGGCTAAATCAGTAAAATCACTTGAATCCTTGAGAGCAAGACTAGTCTGGGCTGTGAGATCCTGTTTCAGAAAAAAACAAAATGTTTATATTCTTTGGTCTGTAATTCTATTATCATGAGTATATCCTTTTAAAAAAATCAGATACAGGGGCTGGAGAAATGGCTCAGCAGTTAAGGCACTTGCCTCCAGTGCCCAAGGCCCTGGGTTCAATTCCCCAAGACCCACATAAGCCAGACCCACAAGGTGGTGGCCCTGGTGTTCTCTCTCTCTCTCTCTCTCTCTCTCTCTCTCTCTCTCTCTCTCTCTCTGCTTGAAAAATAAATAAATAAAATATTTTAAAAAAATCAGATACATAGCCAGGTATAGTGACTCACACCTGTAATCCCAGTACTCAGGAGGCTGAGGCAGAAAGATTGCTGAGAACTCTAGGCCAGTTTAGGTTACAGAGTGAGACCTTATCTCAAAAAAAAAAAACAAAAATAAAACAAAAAATTATAGTGTATTATTAAATAAATTAAGGTATATATAAATATTATTGAATACATAAAAATTAAAAATCATCTTCTAAAATTGTGAGAAATATTCATAAAATATTATATGGAAAAGTAATGAAAATAACGTTTATAATCTTTAAAATATATTGATAAATTAATAGATCAATAAACTAATAAATACATAAGATGGATAAATACCCCCTTATAAACCGATTATGTTGTGATATCTGTGAATGATTTTCCTTTCTTTTTACTTTTCGATATTTAAAGCATTTTCTATGGTAACCGTGTTAATAATCCAGTAGTCATATCCCTGCTCCAGGGCTTTGGTAGCATGAAGATATCCCATTTATGTCACTAAACAATCCCCAGTGTTGAGTCAGGCAAAAGAAAATGGGCTGGAGAGATGGCTCAAAGGTTAAAGGCGCTTGTTTCCAAAGTCTGACAGTACAACTAGGGTATAATTCCCCAGGGCCCATGTACAGCCAGATGAACAACATGGCCCATGTGTCTGTCTGGGGTTCATTTGCAGTGGCAAGAGGCCCTGGTACGCTCATATTCTCTCTCTCTCTCTCTCTCTCTCTCTCTCTCTCTCTCTCTCTCTCTCTCTCTCTCTCTTTCTCTCTCTCTCTCTCTTTTTAATAAATAAAAATAACTAATAAGAGTTTTTTAAAAATAGTGTGGGGGCTGGAGAGATTGCTCAGTGGTTAAGGAGTTTGCCTACAAAGCCTAAAGACCTGTGCTTGATTCCCCAGTGCCCATGTAAAGTCAGATGCATGCATCTGGAGTTCCTTTTTAATGGCTAGACCCTGGTGCACCCATTCTCTCTCTCCCTCCCTCATTCTCTCTCTCTCTCTCTCTCTCTCTCTCTCTCTCTCTCTCTCTCTCTCTCTCTCTTTCCTCTGTAAATAAATGAAATTTTAAATGCTCAGAGTAGTTTCCTCTAGTGGGAAGAGTGGCTGCAAATATCAGGATATATCACAAATGTCTTATATATAGCCTCACTGTCCCCTATTCTCTCCATACCTTACCTAGAAGAAGTCACCCTAAGGTATGTTCTCCTCATAACCTAATGACACTATAAGGACAATTCTTCTCAATTCTAAGGCAAGTCAGTAGAGAGTTCTGGAATCTTTCAGAACCTAATACATTATAATTTATAAACTGTTCCCTTTTCTGGGAGTCATCTTGATTCTGGGGTGTATACCTTTTAAAATATCATCTGAAGTTGGGTGTGGTGGCACACGCTTTTAATCCCAGCACTCGGGGTTTGTTCATATTTTAATTTTACTAGAGAGAGGGAGAGCTTTTGCTTCTGCAAACAAACCCCAGACAAATGTGCCACCTTATGCATCTGGCTTTTCATGGGTTCTGGGGAAGTGAACATTGACTGGCATGCTTTGTAATTTCCCCAGCCCTGTTTAGCTTTTTAAGTTCTTTGTATATTCTAAATATTAAGCTTCTGTAAGATGTATAACTGGTGAAGATTTTCTCCCATTTCTTAGATTGTCTTTTGACTCAGTAGGTGGTTTGGTTAGCTACAATGGGTTGTCTTGTGCCCTGGAATACTATTCAGAAAGTCTTTCCCTACACCAGTATCCTTCCTACCATTTCTTCTAGTCATTTCAGTTTCAGGTCTTCTGAGGTCTTTGGTAGATTTGAAATTTTTTTTTGTACAGGGTGAGAGAAAAGGGTTCAGATTCATCCTTCGACATGTAGTTATCCAGTTTCCCAGCACTGTTCGTTAACAATGTTCTTTCCTCCAGTGTGTGTGTTTTGGCCACTTTATCAAAGAATCTTCTAGTCCCCTGCTCCATGTGTCTATACGTTTGTGTAGTATAACTTGAAATTGGGTATAGTGATACCTCCAGCAATATTCTTTTTGCTAAGGACAGTTTTGGCTACTAAAGACCTTTTGTGCTTCCATGTAAATTTTAAGGTTATATTTTGTATATCTGGGAAGAATTGTACTAAAAATTTGATTGGAATTATATTGAATCTGTATATTGTTTTTGGTAGGATGATCATTTTCACATTAATTCTTCTAGTCCATGAGCACAGGAGATTTTTCCACTTTTTAATGTCTTTTTCAATTTCTTTCTTCAGTGTGATAAGATTTTCATTAGAGGTCTTTCACTTCCATGGTTAGGGAAATCCCAAGGTAGTTCATTTTTGTGGCTGTTTCCCTGCTTTCTTTCTCAGTATATTTGTCATTTGTATATACAAAGATTTTTGGGTGGTAATTGTAATTCTGCCACTTTGCTGAAAGTGTTTTTCAGTTCTAGGAGGGCCGTGTGTGTGTGTGTGTGTGTGTGTGTGTGTGTGTGTGTGTGTGTGTGTGTGTTATATTTAAGTACAGAATCATATCATATATCACTTTAAGTCTTTAAGTGTCTCAAGTACAGAATCATATCATCTGGAAATAAGGCTAGTTTGACATCTTTTCAATTTGTATCCCTTTTACTTCTTTCTCATCTTGTGGCTCAAGCTAAGACTTCAAGTACTATGTTGAATTGCAGTGGTGAGAGTGGACACCCTTGTATTGTTCCAGACACCTTAGTGGGAATGCTTCAGGTTTTTCTCCATTTAATACGCTGCTGGCTTTAGATTCATCATATATAACCTCTATTGTGTTGAGACATGATCGATCCCTGCATCCCTGATCTCTCCAGTGCTATATTTTGTTGATGGTCTTTTCTGCATCAATCATCTGAGTTCTGTCCTCAAATCTACTTACACAACATGTTTATTGAGTTCTATTTGTTGAACCATCCCGCATCTCTGGGATAAAACTTACTTAATTGAGGTAGATGATATTTTTAATGTGTTCTTGAATTCCATTTGCAATAATATTATTGAGAATTTTTGCATCTAAGATCATCAGGAATATTGGTGAATTTTCTTGTTGTTGTGTTTCTGTCTGGTTTTGGTGTCAGTGTAATGTTGACTTCCTAAGAGGAGTTTAGGGTACATGCTCTCCTTTTTAATTTCATGAAATAATTTGAGAAGCAGTGGTTTCAGTTCTTCTGTGGTCTGGTAGAATTCAGTAGTGGATTCATCTGGACCTGGGTTTTTTTTTAGTTGGGAATATTTTAAAAATATTTTATTTATCTATTTATTTATTTAGTATTTGACAGAGAAAGGGAGAGAGAAGGGGCAGATCGAGAAAATGGGCACACCAGGGCCTCTAGCCACTGCAAACAAACTCCAAATGCATGTGGCACCTTATGCTTCTGGCTTTATGTGGTACTGGGAAATCCAATCTGGGTTTTTTGGCTTTGCAGGCCTTGACTGTTGAGCCATTTCTCTAGCCTGACAGAAAGTATTTTTAATTACTGCTTCAATCTCATTACTTGTTATAGCTCTACTTACATTATGTATATCTTCTGGATATAATTTTGAGAGAACATATGTATTATTTCCATGTAAATTTCCCAGTTTGGAGGACTATAGATTTTTGAAATAGGGCCTTATGATGTTTCATTGGTATCTGTTGTAAGATCTCTTTTTTCATCTCTAATCTTAATTGATTAGAGTCTTCTCTCTCTTCCTTTTTTTTTAAATTTGGCTAGGAATTTATCAATCTTCTTTAGCCTTTCAAAGGACCAACTTTTTAAAAGAACAAAAAAATTTATAATGCTGAGCATGTGGCTCAGTGGCAGAGCAGTTGCCTAGTATGTATGAGGTTCTGGGTTCGAGCCCCAGTATCACCATGAGCTAGATAGAGCTGTCTGGTCTTGTCTTCCATGTCAGACACACTCCCATCAATGGAATTCGGGAGCCAAAAGAATGGGATTATTTTAAATCAGGCAGGCGTGGTGCCTCCACACCCACCTTTAATCTCAGCACTCGGGAGGCAGAGGTAGGAGGATCGCCTTGAGTTTGAGGCCAACCTGAGACTACAGAGTGAATTCCAGGTCAGCCTGGGCTACAGCGAGACCCTACCTCGAAAAATCGAAAAACGAAAAAAAAATAGGGTATTAATGAGGCACACCTTTAGGTATATATCGGTGAGAGTGTTTCCAGGGAGGATTAACTGAGTGGGGAATATCCACTTTGAATATGGTTGCCACCATCTCCTAGAATGGGATGGATCCAGGACTGAATGAAAAAAAGGCAAAAAGACAAAACCAGCTGAGTTCCAGCATTCAACTCTCTCTCAGCTCCCTGGTCTATTGGGATGTGATCAAGCAGCCTTCGGCTACTGTCACCACAGCCACAAGCCATCCCTCTATCCCTCCTGCCATGCATTCCATCCATGATGGACTAGACTCCCCCAACCAGGAGAGAAAATAAATCCCTATTTCTGTAAATTGCACTCACCAAGTATTTGGTCACAACAATGAATAGTTCCAATGCAAATGTAGAACACATAGCTGCCAAACACACAAACAGCCAACAACTCATTGTGTTGTTAGATTTGAAACGTACTTACCCTTATAACAAAGAAGCATTATATGAATGGTTGAAGAGCATATTTTAAGATAAAGGACTTGAACATTCTGTGATGAAATATCACAACCATGAGGTACATCACTCTTGATCATTTAAAGTGTGCCTGTCAGAAAAATAAATTTTACTTATTATAAATTTAAATGGCTACTAGCCGCTGGTGGCTACCATCTTAGCTCAGGCTGGGTCTAAATGGCAATCCAAATTCCACATAGAAATTGACTGGAGCCAGAGTTGAGATTAGAACCATGGTCTCAATGGTATCTTTGAACACTGTAGCATAGGTGGGTCTATATATGGAGATATTTTTGAGTAGGAATATTAGTGAGTCAAGAAGTATGACAGAAAAGGTTCTAGTGCCATAACAGTTCTATTTGACTTTAAAATATAATTTTCTCTTATGTTTAATGTTATAAGAAAACACTTTTAGTAAACTAGTAAAATGGAAATATTCTTGTTAACAGTACCCTATAGGTCCATGTGTTTAAAAATGTGATCCCTAGCTAGTGGAACTGGTTTGGGAGGTCATGGAAACACTGGGAGGAGGATCCTAGTGATGTGGGACTTGGGGGTTCAGGAGGGGGTCCTCCAGATTTATGAACCCCAAGTTTGGGTTCTGTCTTAATCTTTAACAAAGAATAATAAAGACAGACTCGAGAAGGACAAATTATGAATTAATGAGTTTATTTGGGAATAATCACAATTTGTAGAGTTTGTTTAAGGGGAATTGGGATCTGGGAAGGAAAGCCAGAACACATTCACATGTAGAAAATATATTTAAGAAAGATGGAAGTTTAGGGGGAAACTGGACTGAGGCCCCAAGCACATGGAAAGTAGTTCATCATTTAAGAGAAACTGAAGCTTTGAAAGAGAGGTTAGAGTGGAGCCACAAACACGTGCTTTCCTGTGGAGGGAAGCTAAAAGAAAAGCTAGCAAGAGCACCCTTGTGGTAGATGCAGTGTAAATACACACGTGGTAAATTCAGAGGAAAAAATCCATACGAAGGTTGTAAATGTAGCTAAGTGAAAAATTATAAAGCAGAGACAAGCAGAGAGGCTGGGATTAAGAGATAGGGCTATGTTTCCCCTCCCCACCCAGCACCTGGGAGGCAGAGGTAGAAGGATCCCTGTGAGTTCAAGGTCAACCTTGGTAAGAGTGAGACCTACCTCAAAAGAAACAAAAAACAAAGTAAAAAATAGCAGTTAAGAATATGTTTTTTTTTTTTTAAAAAAAAGAACATGTTTAAAAAATAAAATAAAAATAAAAACAAAAATAACAACAGAGCTGGGGATGCAGCCCAGTCACAGAGTGCTTACCTAGCTTATGTGAGCCCTGGCTTCTATCTCTAGTAATGCAAATAGACAAACAATTCCTAATTCATATAATTCATTTAAAAAGTGGCAGAGTTTTAAATAAATTCAATATTAATTTTCTGATGGAATTGGAAAAGTTGATAAAGTCTGTAACTTTTTAAGTAGTTATTAAAGTTCCATTCTGTACTTAGCGTCTATTTTCTCTAAGCCCATTAGCACATGAACTGTTTTGCAGGCTTTTTTTCCCCTTGAGGTAGGGTCTCTCTCTAGCCCAGGCTGACCTGAAATTCACTAAGTAGTCTCAGGGTAGCCTTGAACTCATGGCGATCCTCCTTCCTCTGTCTCCCTAATGTTGGGATTAATGGCTTGCACCACCATGCCTGGCCCTTTTGTTTTCTTGAGGCAAGGTCTCATGGTGGTTCAAGCTGGCCTCTAATTCACAATGTTGCCTAGATTGACCTTGAACTCCTGATCCTCCTACCTTCCCCTCCCAAGTGCTGGGATTGCAGGCATGCACCACCATACTGCATCTAATTCATAAACATTTTAAAAATATTTTATTTGCAAGAAGAGATACATATGCAGAGAGAGAACTAGAGAGAGAGAGAGAGAGGAGAGAGAGAAAGTATAGAGAGTGTATAGGCGCTCCAGGGCCTCTAGCCAATGCAAATGAACTCCAGATACATGTGCCATCTTGTGCAGCTGGCTTATGTGGGTACTGGGGAATTAAACTCAGGTCCTTAGGCACTGGAGGCAAGCGCCTTAACCGCCAAGCCATCTCTCCAGCCCCCTCATAAACATTTTTAAGAGTATTATTGTTTCTTTACTATTGTGCTTTTAGTAGCGAAAACAAAGAATTTCAGTTACATTATAATTTAAGTGGGATTGTGTGGGAAGGCCATTGTTTGCAACTCTGGAATGGTTTCTATGGAAGTATGAGTTTTCTATGGAATTTAGAATCCTTAACACAAGTCATCACTGCTTAGCAAGAAGAGAACGACTCACTTGGCCTCCTATTTCAGGTGCTATGAAACCCTAACTCAGCCACTCCGTAGATCAGAGTATGGCATTGCGTCCCTGCTTTCTTCTCAATACAGAGAAGGACTCTGGGAAGGAAGGCAATCCACTCTTCAGGCAACCTATGCGCCCCTTCACAAGGGAGTTTTGTGACAGGACACTGGGTGACAAAAAGGTACAAAGTATTCTTGGGGTGTATGTTTTATGTAGGAGAGGTTATGTTCCCTCTAAACCTTTGCTAAGAAAAGTGACTTTACTTTCAAGTGGTTTTGATCCTTGCTTTTTATTGGCATTTTCTTCCTCTGTATTATAATAGTATAAAACCAAACATACTTTCTAGTTGACAGAAATAAGTATAATCATGAATGAAAGTGGCTATTTGGGGAAATAGTGTATTGGAATACCTTAAAAACAGGAATTTGTTTCTGCAGTAACAACTATCTGTTTGTTATACATAAATAAATTGAAACAATGATGAGGCATTCAGGAGTAAGACAGGCCAGATGTGGTGGCGCATGCCTTTAATCCCAGCACTCAGGAGGCAGAGGTAGGAGGACCGCCAAGAGTTCAAGGCTACCCTAAGACTACATAGTGAATTCCAGGTCAGTCTGAACTAGAGAGAGACCCTACCTCGAAAAACCAGAGTAAGACAGCCTTTTGAATAGCACTATGACATGAAGATATGCACCTAGTGACACCTCTGACTAAAGATGATTGTGGAAACATTGGAGCCTGAGGTTACTTTATGGCCAAATATAACTGGAAACACTTTCGTCTTTTCCTTAAAACTTTCCTTTAATTTTGTTTCTCCCTTGAAACTCACTATCTCTGAGAGCCTTCATTTTTCCATTACTAAATAAGGCATGAATATAAAGACTTTGGTTTTAATTTGGTTTAACGTTAATTCCTTCAGCTCTTTTCTCTACCTGCTTCTACGTGGATGTTTCCGGGACAGCACATCAACTTGAACTTTACATCTTTTACTTTTTGGTGCTGGGGCTTCACACATAACAAACCCACATTCTACCACCGAATTACACCTCTAGCTCCAAACTCTTCTCACTTCATAATCATACTTCTGACTTATTTTCCTGATAGTATCACTAATTTCTGCCCTATGAACTCAAGCTAGTTGTCTTTTATTTCTCCTTCTCCTTGGTCCACATTTGCTATGCTTCATGGTCCAGTTGTGCTTCATATATTTCATTTTCTCTTCCTTTTCTCTGCCTCATTGCCTCAGGCCTAGCCTTTACCATTCTCCTTCCAAACTGGCATTTCTGTCTTGTCTTACTCCTTTCAACTTATCTCCCATAATGGTTACTGAAAATCATTTTTCTATGTAGGGTTTCACTCTAGTCCTGGCTGATCTGGAATTTACTATGTAGTCTTAGGCTGGCCTTGAACTCACAGGAGTGAAAAAGTTAACAATCAAAAATGACTATCAGCCAGGCATGCATCTGGAGTTCATTTGCAGTGGCTCCAGAGTACCCATTTGCTCTGTCTCTCTTTGCTTGCAAAATAAATAAAAATTTTAAAATGTTAACTAATTAAAAAGTTATGGCTGAGTGTGGTGGTGCACAACTTTAATCCCAACACTAGGGAGGCAGAGTTAGGAGGATCACCATGAGTTTGAGGCCAACCTGAGGCTACATAGTGAATTCCAGGTCAGCCTGGGCTAGAGCGAGATCTTACCTCAGAAAAACAAAGCAAAACAAAAAAAAAAAAAAAAAAAAAAGAACTTCTTGCTTCTTGCATGTAGAATGTTTCAATCTGGTGCTTTCAAATGTTAATTCTGGAAACTGAGGCTGAGAGAAAAGAAAAACAATTTATAAAACAATTCTGAAACAAGTAAAGTAACATCTAAAATGCTTTAAGCCCTAAATAATATATTTAGATATGCATATTATCCATATCTTAGCATGGAATAGTCTTAGCATGGAAGTAATAAATATGAGGTTTTTAAGGCTATGCTATGAAGTGATGAATATGTATGTCAAAGATCTTTATGCTAAATTTCCTGTTCATGACGAGCAGTAACGCTGAGAATTTCTGCTAGCCTATTTTGTGTGTGATAAAGGTATGTCATTAAATCTTATCAAAGAGAGATGTCTTACACATGAAAGGTGACTAAATCATGAAAAATGCTAAAATTTTTTATAACCTGCTTTTTGCAAAGCAAACTGAAAAAAAAAACAAATTAAAAGGATTAATTTTAGGTTGGGTGTAGTGGCTCATGCCTGTAATCCCAGCACTCAGGAAGGCTGAGACAGAACTGTCATGAATTTGAAGCTAGCCTGAACTACAGAAATTCTAGATCAACCTATGCTGAAGTGAGACCCTGCCTCAAAAAGGAAGTCTAATTTTAGGGTTGGTTGATGTATAGAGATATTTTTGCATGATTTCTGGACTTTGATTCATATGATATTGTTATGGTTTGACCTAGATGTCCCCCACAAACAACTGTGTTCTGAATGCTTGATCCCCAGCTGATGGCAGTTTGGATATTAGTACCTTGTTGGAGCTGTGTTGTTGGGGGCAGGCTTATGGGGGTTATAAACCAGCTTCCCCTTGCCAGTGTTTGGCACACCTTCCTGCCTCCGTTTGCCGTGTCGTGGTGGAAGTGATGTCCACCCCTCTGCTCATGCCATTATTTACCTGCCAGGATGGAGTCTCCCCTCAAGTCTGTAAGCCTAATAAACCCATTCCTCCACAAGCCGCTTTTGCTTGGGTTCTTTGTCGCAGCAATGAGAGAAGTTAACTACAACACATATATACATATATTTTTGTCCATGTTGAAATGGGCTACTTTTTCTATTGGGATAATTGCTAGTGGGTACTATATTTTGTTCTAAATAATCTTATGAAATTAGACATATATTTTAATATTAAGTTTAATATGTGTATTATAAAATTGTCAAGATAAAATCAGTATGTTTCACAAAAAGGCAATGTTAAATTTAGGGTCTGTTTACTAATTAAACTCAATATTTACATTTGTAAAATGAACATGTTCTTATGTATTATGTAATCCAATGTGTTGTAACTGTCAGATTGTAATGATTCATATGCTATAATTTTGTTTTTTTTCTAGTTTTCAGATTTACTTTAGTAAAATGCAATGATTACAGATGTATGCATTTACTCTCTGTCAGCAACACATGACAGAGTTTCAGCATCAAAAGCCATTTGGGAGCTTGCTTTTTATCGCCTGATTTTAGTTTCAAAAATGCCTTACTGATAGAACAAGGAGTTAATGCTCCTTTCTCTCTTGAACATTCTTTCTAGTTGTCTAACTTGAGTCCATGGAGGGATTCAGTTCCATAAAGATGCAGAAGATCCTAGGCCTGAGGTTATAAAATTCTGCATCCATATCCAAGTTAACAAAAAATTGGGCCCGGTGTGGTGGTGCATGCCTTTATTCCCAGCACTTGGGAGGCAGAAGTAGAAGGCTCTCCATGCATTCAAGGCTACCCTGAGACTACCTAGTGACTTCCAGGTTAGCCTAGAGTGAAACCCTACCTGGAAAAAAATTGAAAACACAGACTCTGAGAGAAGGGTAAATTATAAATTATGATGTTTATTTTAGGGAGAATTGGGATCCAGGGGGAAGACTAGCTGAAGGGCTCAAGCCAGAAGGGAATTTTGCTCCTTGCCTGGCTGCAAAGGGGGAGGGGAGATGGAGAGAAGCTCCTCTGCAGTATCCAGAGAAAAGAAAAGCCTCCAGGGAACGAACACACACACACACACACACACACACACACACACACACACACACACACACACACACACACACACGACAAAACATGAGAGTCCAAGCCCAAAGATCTCTCATCTGAGACTAGAGAGAGATTGTACATGTAAGCAAAGCAAGAAAGCATCCAAGAACAAAATGCATGTAGAAAGCAAGCAGGAAGATGCCCAGGCAAATAAGCAACCCTCACCAAAGCAAGGACTAGGAAAGCCAGGAGCCAGAAGGATGTATGGGCTAAGAGAGAGTTACACACACATACCAGGCCCGTTTATGAAGTAAACATCCAGTTAGGATGAGCCTAGTCATCAGATTCAGGTGTGTAATTGGAGAGACCTGATTGGTGGACTCAAGAGGCTGACCAGGAGGGGCCAGCCCACCCAGGTGTTGTAAACTGAGGATAAACAGGAAGTTGGTGATCTAAACTGAGAAAAAAAAAAAAACAGGAATGGATCAGACATGAGTTCTAGTCCTGCCAGGGCAGGCAAGGGGGCTTCTCCTTAGTCATGTCCCTGGCTGACTACCTATAAAAAAAGCTATTTTGCTCCTGTCCTCTTTATTCGTTTTATTATTTGTTTGTTTGTTTTGTTTTGTTTTTTTGTCCAGCGAGGGTCTCATTCTAGCCCAGGCTGATCTAGAATTCACTCTGTAGTTCCAGGCTGGCCTTGAACTCACAGCAGTCCTCCTACCTCTACCTCCACAGTGCTGGGATTAAGGGCGTGTGCCACCATGCCCAGCTTCTCCACTTAAAAAAATATTGAGAGACACACATAGAGAACGAAGCACACAGAGATAAAGAGTGAATTTGGGTGCTCCAGGGCCTCTTGCCACTACAAACAAGCTCCAGATGCATGTGCCACTTTGTGCAGCCATGGCATGGGTACTGCGAAATTGAACCAGGACCTTTAGGCTTTTGCAAGCAAGCGACTTTAACCACTTAGTCATCTCTTCAGCCCCCTCTTTCACCTTCTCTGTGGTTCTTACTATTTATTTTGTTTTGTTTTGTTGTTGTTTTTCAAGGTAGGGTCTCACAATAGCCCAGGCTGACCTGGAATTCACTATGTAGTCTCAGGTTGGGCTGGAACTCATAGCGATCCTCCTACCTCTGCTTCTTGAGTGCTGGGACTAAAGGCATGTGCCACCATGCCCAGTACTATTTACCTTTTTTTTAATTCATTTTTTAATTTATTCATTTTCAAGCAGAGATGCAGAGAGAGAGAGAGAGAGAGAGAGAGAGAGAGAGAGAGAGAGAGAGAGAGAGAAAGAACCAGGGCCACCACCTTGTGGGTCTGGCTTATGTGGGTCCTGGGGAGTTGAACTCAGGGCCTTAGGCACTGGAGGCAAGTGCCTTAACCGCTGAGCCATCTTTCCAGCCCTACTATTTACTTTTTAAAAAAATATATTGTATTTATTTGAGAGAGAGAGAGAGAGAGAGAGAGAGAGAGAGAGAGAGAGAGA